>CATIWK010051792.1:0-10294 GCA_949634005.1 Mallotus japonicus | reverse complement strand
ATAAATAATTAGATTTATATCAAGTATTAGTTTCAAATAAATACTATATATTACTAATTTATTATTAAGTAAGAATTTAGATTTTTAAATATAATGAGAGTTACATATGTATAATAAAATTATATAATTTTCATTAAATTAATATTAATATTAAATAAATATAACACCAATTGAAATTATTATTAAATCTTAAATAAATATTATTTGAATTATTTATAGATACGAATAGTTTAAAATATTAATTATTATTTAGGATTTGAATTTTATATATTAGAACATCTTATTATTTGTATATTTAATTGGTTTTTATGATATTTTGTAATTTAAATGTAAAATGTGTTAAAACGTATTAAAGCATGTTAAAATGTGTTCTTATCGTGCTTGTAACTTGTTTAAACACATTTAAACCTGTATATATTAAATGGGTTATACGGGTCATATCTTGTAACTTAAATGTATTTGTATTTGAGTTTATAGTTTTGACATGATTAATTAAACCGGTTGTGTTCAGATTGACAATATTTATATTATAATTGTGTCTCGACACGATCCATTTATGACTTATTAACACGAATTGCCACTCCTAAGCTAAATAATGGACTCTTTTGTAGTAGTTGTATGTAAACTAACTAGCATATTTGACTCCTAAGAATACTCAAAAAAGCAACAACTGATGACCAAAAAAAAAGAATTCCCAAAATGACTCAATTAATTAGAGACCTATTGCAACAATTTGAAATTACAATAATACAACTTGAAAAGTCACGCATGTTACCATCCTCAAAATCTAGGTTCGTGCTTAACTAGTTCCAAGTGTTCATAACTACAAAAAGACTTCAATTAACTACATATATAAATAGACATATATATGAGGTTTATTTTTTAATTAATTACTCGTGTTTATTCTCTCTTATCCCTTTATCTTGTAAATTATATTAATTAGTTTATTATAATATTAAAATTTACCCGCTTTAAAATCAAATTCTTTCTCCCCCAATATTAATAGTGATAATTTTTTAATAGTCTATGGCAGATATATTGTTGTTAAAGTATTTTTTTTTTATCGGAAATCATAAAGTTTCATTTATAGATTAATTTTAGAAGTATATATGTTTGGAATAACATTTAAAATATAAAACCACTCAAGAAGTATATAAACATAAAAATGAAAATTTTTACTAAAAATTTTGAATTAAATTAATAGAACTTTAAATCAAGGCGCTACATGTAATATTGTTATTTTTTTTCTTTTAAGAAAGTTTTTTTGAGGGATATCTTTTAAGGCTATTTTTCTTCCAAAGAGAGTATATATATTACAATGTGAATTGATAGTGTCAATAAATACTTTATTCATCTAAAATTAATAGGCTTTTTTTTTTTTTTTTTTGGTTTCAAAAAAATATATTAAAGTGTCAATTTATCAATAACATTTTATTATATTTACATTTTTAGTTGAAATTTGAAATTTTAGTGTAGTAAAATTAATTAATATACACATACATACATACATACATATATATATATATTAGTAAAATTAATTAATATATACATACATACATACATACATATATATATGTATGTATGTATGTATATAGATATACATATGTACATACATACATACATACATACATATATACCTGCTAAAATTTGACTATATAATACTTTTATTTTTAAAATAAGAAATAAATAGAAAAATATTTTTTATGATGTAACATGGTAAAATGAATTAAAATTTTTATTTTAATAAGAAAATGTAAAAATAATTTCCATTCTCGACTAACAACAGCTAATGAAGTTATATATTTTGAACTTAGAGGCACGTTTAGTGAGCAATCCCACACTCAACATTAGCATTTGATCATTGTTCTTAATCTTTTTGTGATATACATTAAACTTAATCTCCTGAGAGCGAGCAGAGACCTGATACATAATCGCACAAAAATGTCAAATCCCCCCATCAACCAAAACCAAGGGAATATAGAAATACGTGTGACAATCACCCCAGAGGCTGAACACGAGGCTGTGCGAAGGTCAGTAGAAGAAGGAACCAAGAATGAGCCCAAGTTGCTAAAGACCGAGGCTGGCAGTAGTTCCTGTTCAATCTTTCGAGTTCCTCATAGCATTGTGAAGCATTATGAATCAACCTTTCAACCTGAAGTAGTCTCCATTGGCCCCTACTACCATGACCATGAAAAATACCCTCACCTCAAGATGATGCAAGAACACAAATGGAGAGTTCTTCGTGCCGCTCTTGTCCGACTGAAGAAACTCAATCGCAGCTACGATGACTTTTTCATGGCCATAGGAATTGAACATGAGAAAATAAGGGAGTGTTATTCAGAAGGTATTGATTACAGTAGCTTCGATCTAATTCAGATGATGATTCTTGATGGCTGTTTCATTATCGAGCTACTCCTCGTAGCAGAAAAGATAATCGAGTGTGTGAAAGATGACCCTATATTTACTCTGCCATGGATATTGTCTTCTGTTGCCAAGGATCTTCTCGGGCTAGAGAACCAAATTCCTTTCTTTGTTCTTCAAAAATTGTATGATCTATCAGTCCCTACTTCTGGAAACTTTCCCTCCTTGACACTGCTCATCCTGCGATTTTATAATAATTACTCGATGAAGAGACCTACAGCAATTCAAGACAAGTATAAGAACTTCTCTGTTGGCAAACATTTACTTGATTTGATACGAATGACGTATGAACCTTCATCCCAATTGCAAGAAGAGACAGTAGATGCTAAGCAGAAAAATTTACTCGATTTCTTAGGGACAATTTTTTTACCACGCCTGCCGAAGAAGGCTACAGATTCTTTCAAGTTGATCCAACCTGTCGAGAATCTTCGTCAAGCTGGTATTGAGTGCCGGCAAGCAGAGAAAGCTGAGGGCTTCTTGGACATAAAGTTTAAGCCTCACGGGGTACTTGAAATCCCAACTTTTCCTGCAGATGATTTCACTAAGTCTTTCATACTCAATTGCATTGCATTTGAACAATGCTATAAACATTGCCCGCAGCACTTCACATCTTACGTTATGTTAATGGGCTGCCTCATCAATACGGATCTTGATGCTGGATACTTGCGGGATCGCAGAATTATTGAAAATTATTCAGGAACAGATGACGAAGTTGTTAAATTCTTCAACAAGTTAATGAGGAACATTTCTTTCGATGCTGAAGGGACGTACCTTAAAAAAGTGTTTGAGGATGTAAATGGGTACTATGGAAAGGGTTTGCATATTAAATGGGCGAGCTTCAAGTATACGTATTTCGACACGCCATGGATGTTCATGTCAGCTTTAGCTGCTCTCGTCCTCCTTATTCTTACAATTGCCCAGTCCTACGTTGCTATCTACGATTTCATCAAACCTCATAACTGAATTGAAGCATATCACTTGTTTCAGCTTTTTTGTTAACACAATTTATTTGTCTGCAATTATGTGTGTAACAATAAATTGTTCTTCTACGTTTTATTTTTAAGATTGATTTTCAAGTATTTATCAATTCTTCTTGTCGAATTAATCTCTCCTAATTTTAGTTTAAGTACCACATGGAAAAAAGAGAATAAAGAGAAAAGTATAAAAAAAAAAACAAAAAAGAAATATCATGTGTTTATATGTTTTTTCATATTATGGGTTTTTTTTTTTTTCTTTTCATATCACACTTTAGTACAGTATTAATTAATATCATTAATAGATGACGGTTCATCCTACATCAATTTTACTTATTTTTGTAGATATTGATAGATATGTGATATTTTCTCTCAACTCTTCCAAGCCTTCGGTGAATATGGTTTTACCCTTCACTTTCATCTTTGTTCTTCTATCTAGTATTAACTACCCTAATCATACTCCTCCGAAGCCTTCAATGGCATCTCCATACTCTGATGAGCTGAAGAGCTGCCTGGTTAAGATGGTCAACAGCTCTAGAATCTACACTGCTACTGCAGTGCTTAGAATCTTCTCCCAGGCCTGGGGTTTTGCTTTACTCTGGCGAGTTCAGGCACTGGTAGCAATACACACTTTTTTGTCCTTCTTCACTAAGAAAGAAGGCATGGAAAGAATCATAAAGGAAGGTCCTTGGTTGATCCATCTAGCTATGAAGGTTCTGTTCTTTGGGGTTTCTTCATTGTCCTTTGAAGTATTGGACATCTCTGTTGGAAGTCCTTTCACTGATGTTCTTTCTCTGATGGCGTGTCCAATTCGAAGGACAATCCCACCATCTTCACCATGGACCTTTGCTGCGCAACCGTAAGCTTTGATTCAAAGCTTGAAACTCAATGTTATTGTTAGTCTGCTTGGACACTGGGACAAAGTGCTGGGTCTCTCATGGTTTCGATTCAATCTTAATAACTCAAAGGATCGTCTTGGTGTAGAATCTCTCTGTGTTCGGGGGACTGCAGATATGGGTGTCCTCACTGATGATCTCTTCTCCACAGATGAAGATCCTTTTATGCATTCCACTGATCTATGTCAAGCTTCGGTTCATGAGTCTATGGTAGCGCGTCTTCTTCACCATACCAGCCGAGTGTGCAAGTGCCATGCTGCATGGGTCAAATCTCACAGTGAAGAAGAAACTTCGCGTGTAGTCTTTCATGCCACCTATGTCAGAGACCAATCTTTCCCTTCCCAAGGCACTTTCAGCGCTCTTTACATCTTCTGTGTGCCAAGTCAACCTACTGTTCTACGCCATTGGCTAACTTTTCACCAAATATCTGCTCTAATACTCACTATTTCTAAATCAGCTGTAACTACAGCTTCCCCATCCAGCTAGGTGTAATGATGCCCTGTATATTTTATCTTTTCCTATGATAGTCAAACTTATATGCTTCTACATATTATCCTGTTAGTAGGAGTATAGTTTTTGACTGTCTTTGGATGTGGGTCTCTTTTATGTTGGCTTTGTAGCCTTTCCTCTGTATGACTTTTTTAGCCTTTATTTCCTAATCAATGAATTTATCGTTTGAAAAAAAAATGCAGAAGGAGAAGAAAAGCAAGTTTTGATCAAGTTGCCATTTTTCTTTTTTGGGATTATAATTTATATTAGCATTTTGGGTTGTCATCATATGCATTTTTTAATTATTGTTTTTGCTGAAAACAACCCACCTATAGTTTGACTTTGTTTTTTGACAGTAAGAACTCTTTTATTTTACATGGACTAATCTGACTATATTGTTAGGTCTAACAAAACAATCATAGCAAGCCAGTCAGGCTGAGGGCTAACAAAGAAGAAGCAAAAACAAAGCAAGATAGAGACGTAGTGAGTTTCTGACCTAAGCTCGCCTGCTTTTTGTCCCTTTCCCTTACCGTTTTCGAGGGATTTTTGGTTGGATAATATTTTCACTATAAAAATTTTCTCATGTAAGTTGGTGAATATGCTCCAATCAAAAAAAATGTCTCTCATTTGTCATTAAAAATCAACTTGATTCATATTAATTGCAAATTTTTATGATCACTGAACAGAAAAATAATTATTTTACAATATTGCATGTTTTTCAATAAAATATGTATTCTAATAATGGTTGAAAACAGTTGATGGAAAGTATTTTTATTTAAGTGACATTTTACATTTGAATTATAATGTTGTTGACACCTGGTTCGGTCGGTCCACGATAGGGGACAGACTGTGAATGTTCGGTTTGGCAGGCCCACAACAAAACCCGATGATGAGAACGAAATTTAAATGCAAGAAAGAAGTCTGAAACTCTTTGAAAGTGGACAGGAAGCCCAGCCCGTCCAAGCCCAAACCAAGCACTTTAGCCCTTAGGCCCGTTCCAGGCCCAAGCCAAGTGACGATCGCCTCCTCGAAGAGGCGATCGCCACTTCGGCAGCCACTTGCATGCTGCATTAAATGCAGCATGTAAATGGCAGAAATGGTGGGCCCACGCCTCACTCTCTGCTCCAGCACGTCCAGTTTTTGAGAGGAAAATGAGTGGATTAAAGGGGACTTAGGGAAGGGAAAAAGGTGGGGAGGTGATAGGAGAGGTTAGGTGGCCTTGGGAGATTAAAAAGGAAGGGAAGAGAGAGAGAAAAAAAAAGGGAACCATTAGCAAAGGGGGAGGAGAAAAAAACAGAGGGGGAGCTCTGAAAGGAAGGGTAGAAACGTTTTAGAAGAGAAAGGAGAAGAACAAGCTTAGAAAGTCCATTTTCTTAAGGAGGAAGAAGGTTCTTTCTTGCATGTGAGTGTAGATCAAGCTCACTAATCAATCTTTGAGGGCAAACTACTTTGGAAAAGCTCCTATTTCAGTAACTACTCTTACTTGTTCTTCTTGTTTTAGAGTTTCAAGTTGTGTTTGCTTATTTCCTTAGTTTTTCATTGATTTATGCTTTGAATGTAGATCCTATATGAAATACCATGTTGTTTATATGATTTGTTGTAGTCTCATGGTATCTTTAAACTTTGGATAGAAGCATGATTAGCTTGCTTAGTGTAGAAGTAAGTTTAGTAGATTTGATAATTTAGTCTACCTGTTGAGGAGGCGGTCGCCTCTTGTTTATCAGGCGATCGCCACTTCAACAGGGCGAACCATGCCCTGTTTCTCTTTTTCTATATAGCTTTTGTGTATGTTTCATTTATGATTAATGTTGTATGTTGCTATCTTATGCATAGTTACACTAATTTTACATTATCTCAATAAAAAGTGCCACGTTTACTTGTACATTTGCCCATACTTGAGTTGTGATTAGAGTTTTATTGAATTTAAGTTAATCAACCAAATTCTCGACTTGTGGGAATTGGTGACCATTTGTTTTGCAGGAATTCTTAATAGTGGTTGTAAACCACTAGATGTATATTTGTATTAAGTAGTTCTTGAGATGTTTTGCGGCGATTTACTTTCTGTATATGTTTGATTTATTTTTCGTATATTATCTGTATATTATTGTTTATTTTCAGTTTATTTGTTGTTCATTTGAAGCAAAGTTGTTGTAATCCTTAATCCATCTCCCTATGTGTTCGGAATGTATGGTTGCAAACTTTGATTTTGTTGATTTACGGGGGTTTAAAAGCATGAAATGAGATTAATGTGCAAACTTGGACTTAATGTAAAACTCGATCCTTTGTTTTAAGGCAACCAATATTTGCAAGTTAATAAAGAAATAACCGAATAATTAAGGGTAATGAATCACGAACATAAATGGAGGCCAACCGCAAGGTCGGGTGAGCATTCAAACGCTCATACCCAGTTTCCGAACTCATTCTCTGATGACGGCTTCTGGGAACCTCCGTGGAATCCAGTTGTCGTACAAGTGTATCCCGGCTTTTATCTGGGTGGTGACTCCATCCCCGAGTAGGCTTTGACCTATATCGTATTCCCTAGTGGGCCTTGAGCCCGCGTAGTGCCGTGGTCGCCAATACTTGGACGCGTGCTAGACCCCACCGCCTACAAATGTGTCGAATAATATTTTTATTTAAGTGACATTATAATTGTTGAAATTTTTCTTATTATCTTTATATTTTTGCCTCAAACTGAATCAGACATAATTCAATTTAGATATAATTTAGTAAGTTTTAAATATTGATAATTTCAACCAAAACAATTCTCTGTAAAAGTTTAAGATTAAATTTTAGGATTTATATTTGGCAATAAAATTACATATCTATACCAATCTAGTCCTCCACTTCACCTTAAGATGGCAATTTTAGACACATTAAGGTTACACTTACACAACATATATACTTTTGTAAACGAGAGTTGTAATTGTAAGATGCAGGTCTGGAAAAATTCAGTCCCAAAATCTACGACAATGCAGCCCACTGACTTGTACATGTTAGCCATTTTGCTTATGTCACAGGCAAAAGGTTACTCCATTAACTCTTCAATCAAAGTGGAAACGCACTTGGAATTAAATTCTTCCTGGCCTGGCAAAATATTGTGTCATGTGTCATGCGTTACTTTCACTTCTCTTTTTCATAATCCATACGCCTGCTGCTGCTGTTGCTCTCTGCTGGTGGTACCATTTATTTAAAGGCTGCCCATTGGAATGAGAGTATTAATATTCTATGGCCCATGCAATGCTGCTTTTACTGCACTCACACAAAAAGGCCTCTTGACGCAACTTAAAAAAAGCAGAGGTAAAAAAAAATGGCCACTGGCTCTCCTAAAGTTGTAGACAACAAATGTTTCAGTTTAATCTATAGTAGAAAATAAAAATAAAAAAGAGTTTATTCATGATCTTTGTAGTGAGGTCCATCTTCGTTGCACATGCTCTGCATTCATAAGAGCATGCATTTTGATTGAGAAGTGGAACTCACTCTATTTCTGTTCATTGACCTGCTACACTAGCTTTCCATTTTAATACTCATTTGCATTTGTTTGGTAGATTTAGGGAATTGGCACTAGCAACAAAGCCAAGTTTTTTTCACCTTCGTGGCACGACTTCATTTTTATAACATCAATTATCAACAACACCACCAAAATTAATAAAAGCCTAACCTAGTTGGGAAAAGGCAAAGGTCATGAATTAAATTTTTGGTGGAATTTTATCAAGAATTTCATGTTTTTATCTCACTTCCCACTAGAACTTATACATACTTTGAAATAGTATAGTTAATTTGTAATTATTTGTTAGTATTTTAATGTGTAATAATTTGATAGTTTGTAACAATTTTTGTAATAGTATTTGATATTGTAAGTGAATTTTCAAAATGGGATAATATTCGACAAAAAATTAACAGTCATTATCAATTATTACAATTATTAACAACTTATATATATATATTCTCGTGGTGTGTAAACATGAACATTTAGTTTAAATTTTTACACCATTTGAGATTTAAACATAAAACCTATAGGCTATGTTTGGTTCATGAAATGGAATAAGTGGGGAATAGAATTATGATTCTTAAGGAATAGAATAGATATTTTTAGAATAACTATTCATAAATAATTACTATTTCATGTTTTGATTCATAATCTAGAATTACTATTTTATTCTTATTTCATGTTTTGATTTATAAGCATTGCTATGAGGGATAAGTAAATTTAAATGTAAATGACATTGATACCCTTATTAATAAATTTCATTATTATATCAAAATGAAATAGCCATACAATTTTAGCATGTTTTACATAAAAAGAAAATTAACATATAATATATAAAAAAGTTAACACGTAAATAAAATAAATAAAATTTTTAGAAAAAATTATTATAATTCTGATCAAAATAATTTTTTTTATTTTTTTTATATAAACAATAAAAAAATACAAGCATATTATTGATGTCAGAAAAAAAAATACAAACAAAAAAATTTCAAGCATATAACAGTGAAAAAAAAAAGATAATGGTACTAAAATAATTTTTTTAAATTAAAAAAATATTAAAAAATCTGAATTAAATCATTCTAAAAAAAGAAAAAGTAATAGCATGAGGAGAGTTTAAACATAGGAGAGGGGTAAAGGTGGAAATGGTCTATTCCAAAGGATAAAGAATTCCTATTCTTTAGTTTTTGGAAGAATAGCTATTCTTCCAAAATTATGGAATTGATATTCCATAGAATTGGTATTTCATAATAAAATTTGAAACAAAGTAAAGAATAGCTATTCTTTATAGAATAATTATTCTATTCTTGGCATATTTCGCGAACCAAACATGGTCTTAGTGTAACACAAAACATCGATATACTAGAATTATACTCATTCTGTTCCTAAATAATTGTCGTTTAAGAATTCTTCACATAGATTAAGGAATGTATTTAATATATGTATAAAATACTATACTACCCCTCAACTAATTATTAGTTTCATATAGAGTCTCAAAATGAGTAGATATCTATTCAATTAATTCTCCTATATTAAATAAGGGTGAAATAGGAAAAAAAATAGTTAAAATGTATTGGTAACTTAAAACGACAATTATTTAGGAACAAAATTAGACTTCTAAAATGACAATTATTTAGGAACAGAGGAAATACTAGCCTATATCATGCATTTTCAAATTTCAAATTCGACTAGTTAAGATCATATACATGTGTGTAGGACTGAATATATGCATATATTGTGTAGAATACTTATAATAATCACGACCATATTTGCATGTAATGTATTCTCAATGTCTTGAATTCAAAAGGGAGTGTGAAATCAATTTTAGTTAATTGAAATTAAGTTACACAACAACTCTTTTATTAGCATATTAAAACACAACAACTCAATTATTAGCATATTAAGTGTATCTTAAATGTTCTTGACCTATAGCATTCAATTATGCTCTTATTTCATTACTCCTATTTAAGATTTAGTGTGTAGGCAGTTCATGTTCAAGTGTTTTGTAATTATATCACAGTGTTGCTTTG
>CATIWK010051764.1:0-16788 GCA_949634005.1 Mallotus japonicus | reverse complement strand
ATATATATATATATATATATATATATATATAAGCCCTACAATATTACAATCCGAGTCAACTTCAAAATCAAGCCACTTTCCTTTCCTCCGACCTTACCGGTCGGCCATTGGAGGATCTTGCAAATTGCATTGATCATTCTGGATTCGCAACACCAACCTAATAATTAAGTTTCAGGTTCTCTCAAAAAAAAAAAAAAATTTCAGGTGAAGTTTCACCTGGGAGATGAAATTGCTTTAAAAAAAAAATTAAAATGAGTAATAATAATAAACAAGTCTGACTGGTAAAAAATTTTGTAGCAGCCCCTGCCGACAATTCTGAAATTAGCACTTCAGTACATTGCCCAAGTCCAGAAATCAAACCATGTACGAGCACAGCTGACTAGGATGCTCATTTTCGATAATATACGCTTGGACACACATCAACTCCGACTTATTATTTATTTATTTTTTTTTTTTTGTTCAAAAAAAAATAGGCAAATAATAATCACCCAAGACTTGCAGCTTACTTAGCCCTTGCTGATTCCCTCCCGCAATGATGGCAGCAATCCCAGTTTAAACCAATTCTAATTAACTTTAGTTGTTGGAGTAATAACCCAATCTCCAATCAAAACTTTGAAAAAAAATTAGGTATCAACCAAGAACAATTCCAATTTAAATGTCGCCTGATCAAATCTCAGAATGGATTTCACTAACATATATGCACAACTTTCTGTACCCCAACCCTTTAAAAAAGAGAGAAGAAGAAAAAAAAAATAAAGAAAAGAAAACAAACCCCCCAGTCCTCCAAATCACATAATTTTGGGAAAAAATAATAATCATTAAAAAGAAAAAAAGAAAAAAAAAAACTATATGTCAAAGTCTAAGAAACCTAATGATGTCTTGTATTTGAGCTACGAAGAGTCACACCATGTAAAAATTTTGTATATCCAAGAAAACTAAGCTTTCCGTCTGAGTTTCTGATCCAATCTTTGATGAATGAATAAGCTGAGGGGCCAACATTCAATTCCTGCAGTAATTGTAGAATTAAAAAATGACTTCTTAGAGCAGCTAGTATAAGACAATTGAAAAAGCATAGCTGTGCATACCCTTGCCAATTCTTCAACTGAGATGGCTCTGTTACCCTCCCTCTCAAAATGCTCAAAAGCAGTGGATGCAATTTGCTCCCACCCCTCAAGTGCCTCTAATTGGTAAGTGCTGATTGCAGCTGCACAAAATTCCTCAAAGTACATCTTCCTATAAGCCAGGGCCTCCATCTATCCGAATAAATAAAGAGTTAGAACACAGCAGCCATCCAATATTAGTTATAGAAAAATGAAACCAAGTGTCTAAGATATTTGTGAAAAATATGATAGGAGTACATTTTATATTTAAGAGGCTTTATTAACATTTATGGAAGTTAGTGAGAATCATATAAATGCACAAAATGACTACGGTATTTGTTTAAGACATGGAAAAAGGGATCAGTCTCATCTTAGCAAAGAAGATTTACATCATTTGTAACAATGGAGGTTAAATGCAACAGCAGTCTAAGTGATTAAAGCAAAAACCATAGCATGTCAGCAAATTTTAAAAACACAAGTAATTGCAACTTATAACAGTACCCAAAAAAAAATACAAGACACCATACCGCATTAAGAATTTCAGGAACCCTTGACTCCCTCATTGCATCAGTTGCATGACGCACTAGAGCCTGCAGAAGATTGTATTTATTGTTTAATTGAAATCAAAATCTGATTCACTCTAAAATTACAGCCACACCAGAGTTGATTAGTTTCAATAAAGGCAGTGAATAACCATTTTGAAATTATCAAGGGAGACACTCCCATCTCTATTTGGCTCCAACAGCCTGAATTGAGCTCTAAGATACACAATCTCATCCTCGGCCAATGCTTTTGAAAGAGCCTACAATCATAAGAGCATCAAAAAACTATGAGCTGAAAAGAGTAATGAAGAACATTTGTCAACTCTAACTGATAGTTTCACATTTGAACTACAGCAAAACTCAAAATTTCCAACCACATTGACATATGAGTAGTTAATAGAAAGAGAAATTCAAGTAAAGATTTATGAATTCCTAAAATACAAGTCCAGTTACATAAACTCTTGTTTTCTATTGTAGTTGATGATATGGAAGTTCCAAAATTCAATGCTACCGATACTATTACAGAAATAAAACAAAATGCTGAAGGATAAAGTAAACAGCACCATAAAGTTACAGATTTGCTTAAGACTGCTCACGTCATTCAAAAAATGAAACTCATAATGGATTTGCTAATATTGAGTTTCTAAATATCAAATTCATAAGCATTTCACCAAAGTTTAACAATACTATGTGGTTGTAAATGATTCAAATAACCAACAATTTTTCAATTTATAATATATGGAGATATTTCTAATTACACCACCAAGTAAGTTTAACCATAACAATATCACTTTGAGAATAGATATTGTTTTCTTCATCAAGGTTAACAAGTATAGAGTAATGATCAGCAGGTTCCACAACAAACAATTCCTTTAAGCACTTAGTTTGGAGTAATAATACCTTCAGTGCTACACGTTTGAAAGGTGTTGCGTGCAGGTATGTCTTTACTAGTTTATAAATCAATACATCTAAAGGTATAGAACGGTCATCATCCCGCAACCATGGGTGAGCTGCAAACATGAAGGTTCATCAGCAAAAAGAATCCAAATATAAGAAATATGATATGAATGTCCTGAAATTCTCAGAGCTCTGCACTGTCAATAAAAATGAAGCATAATGTAAAGCTTAGCTAATGCATAGTTCCCACAGGTACATCAAACTACTTCAGGCAATGCATCATTGCCATGCTATTTGCGATGCTTCCACATCCAAATCACAGAGTCAGACCCTTATGCTATGGTGCAAAATAGTAGTTGGATGAACAATCATCCATATACATTTTTTGAGTAGAAGGCAATAGTTCGTGAAAAGTTCATTTGTATTCTGAAGAGAAACCATGCAGGATTCCATTCATTTAACTGTTAGCAATTCAACATTCAGTTCTTACATGGAAAGTTGCTTGACACAAAGCAGAATACCATAACAGTGTATAAGAAAACATAAAAGCATCCATGAGCATGCCTAAGTTCATTAAATCTTAACGGTTTCACATAAAAAATTAGCAATTACCAACTTACTTAGGGCTTGGACAGCTGTCATTCTTTTCCTGTAGTCCTTGTTCAGGAGTCGCTTCACAAAGTCCTTGGCTTCTGGACTGACAGAAGGCCAGGGTAAATCATCAAAATTCGGATCAGATCTCAGCACAGCACGAAAAATTCCTGATTCTGTCCGTGCCCAGAAAGGCCGACTTCCACACAATAAAATATAAGAAATAACTCCAATGCTCCATATATCTGCTTCCAGACTGTAAGATCTATGCAGGACTTCAGGTGCAACATAGTATGCACTCCCGACAATATCATTAAGTCTTTCGTCTGCAAATAAATTACACAAAGAAACAAAAACATCATATATTAATAAACATGTAAGGAAAAAAATTCAGTAATGTAGTTGAACTTTCTAATTTGGTCAGAAGGCTTTACTCATTCTTTTAAATTATTTATCTTGTAAACTAGGTTAACATCCCAAGAAACTCGTTAATTTATTGCCACTTTTCATAGTATGCATCATGCAACTTCAAGAATTAGATGCCAATTTACCACAACAATGTGGCAAAGCTTCCGTACTCCATGCTTAATAAAGGAGTTTGACAAATCTAAATGAGAAGTATAGAAAAGTGTGACATTGATAAGAAATGAACAATACAGTTTCTTCAGAAATAAAGTAAAGCAACTGGTAGCCTTAGTAAGGCTATAGTATCCAGTTTCAAACCGACCAAAAATATGGGAAGTTCATCAATATTACCTGGCCTGATAAAATCAGAAAGACCAAAGTCAATAAGCTTCATATCAGCATCTTCACCTCCAGAAGTGAAGAGGAAATTCTGTAACACGAGAAATAATAAAGAGTGAACAGATACCTATGAACCCCATCTACCCACCAAAGAAAGAGAGACCATAAAGAGAGAAAGAGGGAGAGAGCAAAGGGGGGGGAGTGCTAAGTAGCATTCCTCAGAAGGAAAAAAAAAAAAGTCAAGTTTAAGAAGAAAAAACCTCAGGCTTCAAATCACGGTGCACAACACCCTGAAGATGACAAAATGACACCACAGACAGGATTTGTATAATTATAGCTTTTGCATCTTCTTCTGTGTACCTCCCCCCTCTGCAGCAGAGGAAAATCTTGTTCATTAATATAACCTTTCAAAGCCCATAGAATCTGGCTCGGTTATGCAATTTGTGTAAGAAGAATGGAAAAGTTTATAGATAATGTCCATCAAAATAAAAAACATGTGACTGAGGCAAGTGAAGAAAGCAGATGGTGTTAATAAGTCTGAAACTATGCACACACCAAAACAGGATAATATTCATTACCTTGCCAAAATTCTATCTAAAAGTTCCCCACCCTCGCACAACCTGATAAGCAAACAAAATTTTACAGTGCATTAGACCTAAATTTACGAAAAACGGGGAAAACTATGCAAATGTAACAATACAACAAAACGTTACAAATTCCGAAAACTTAGCACTATATTATCAAATTAAAAAGTGGCAAAAAAAAGAAAACAACTTGCAGGGTTAGCAACAGTAAACTTTGTTTCCAATAGAGCTTGGAATAGAAAGAGAAAAAGAAAACATACTCCATGACTATGTACACGTTATTGGCATCCTCGCATGCATCATAAAATTTGACAAGATGCTTATGTCCTGATAGTGCTTTCAATATTTTTACCTCCCTACGAACATCTTCAATTGCAATTGCTGTTGTCATCTGCCACATAGATTTAACTAAAATTATATCCATACAGAAACTGATCATATGCAT
Organism: Mallotus japonicus; assembly: GCA_949634005.1. Taxonomy (NCBI): domain Eukaryota; kingdom Viridiplantae; phylum Streptophyta; class Magnoliopsida; order Malpighiales; family Euphorbiaceae; genus Mallotus; species Mallotus japonicus. The sequence continues at coordinate 11,885 of CATIWK010051764.1, read as the reverse complement.
GAAAAATCTGGTCCTGACTGAAGCTGTCAAGGACAAATGTCTTGATCCTTCTATAGATGTTAAGCTTCCAAGCTTTACTGGAATTTATCAATTGTCAGCACAAATAAGGAAAAAAATTATGAGAAGAAAAGGGCACAAATTCTATATTACCAAATCATGTTAAGGTTCAATTACTTCATGCAAGCAATTATAAGTTAAAAAATACAAAATTAAATTGATGACATTGGCTATCAACGCATATGGGACACAGTATAGGTTAAGTTCCTAGTTGTAAAACAAGTGGGCAGGACCAAAGAAAGCGTCTTAAGAGATCCATCTGAAAGCTTCGAATTTTAACCATATAAACTGAAGGATAAGAAACATTTACTACCACATTATGTTTGCACATCCTAGCTTTAGTAGCAACAAACCTCCATATAAAGAGAGAGTAGCATATCCTCCAAATGATATGCAAACATCAGAAACATGACAAATTTTAAGAACTTATATAGGAGGGAAAAAATTAATGGACAACATAAGCAACAGATGTGAAATATGAAGTCTTTATAAATATCTACAATGCATAAATACCACTGTCCTCTATGAACAATTCAATATATCTGCAGCAATTTTCTCTCTACTCCTAAAACAAACATTTCAAAGTCCTCCTAAAAATTTCATATTTCTGATTTGTTTTGGATTCTCACTAGTCAAAAATTTTATCATCGCACTGACACTTGCCAATAAAGTTTGCATGGGATTAAGACAACTGGTAGGATTTGTATATAACCTCGCATCACCTTGTATTATTGACCATATTCTGATATAATGCTGAAACATTACCTATGAACTCAACAATCATGATCGAATTTCTAAAATCTAGCAAACTGTTATTCTCATCAATACAGAACTTCAATGACAAAAAGAACTAACATAAGTGTCCGCGCTGCCAACTGTCATCTATATGCATTAAAGTTAAGCTGCACAAAACTAAGTGCAACTTACAGAAAATGTGTAGCCTTCGGATGCCTATGCAACACGTGGCAAGTTGCAGATAAATTATTGTACCGAGTATTCTAGCCAAATAACATACTTACTAGCATCCATTTGTTAAAAAAGTGTTTATTTTTGGATAATCATCAATGTCAACAGAAAAAATTCTTAAGGTCTAAGCTTACTCGGCGCTACGCGACACGAAACTGCATCTTCCTCAAAAGTAACATTACCAAAATCTTGGGAGAATTGACAATTTTCAGTTCAGATAAACAATAATTGATTCCAGGTTATCTAATATCAATTAAGATTTTCAATTTTGGCTAACCAATTCTATTTATCGCCAAAGAAGAACATAATAATTCATTACATTACCTTCCACTTATCTCCACAGGTACAAATCAGCACATTTCAATAAAAAAGATTAATGCAATTAATTAACCTCTCAAAATTGTATAGCTACTAAGATAGTCTCAGAGATCAAAAGAATTGAATAGCAGCATTGTTGTACCTTAGCTTTAGATATGATCTTAACAGCAACAGGTTGATCTTTAAACTCTCCTTTTTTAACCCTAGCAGAGCAAGTGTGACCAAAATGCCCTCTCCCTATTTCCTTTCCTAGCTCGTACTTTGCTCCGAAATTCTTGCTGTATCCAAAGCTCTTATCCAGCGACTGCTGTTGGGCCTGCTCGGCCTCCACGCCACCGTGCTCAGGTATCGGCCCTTCCTTGGGCTTGGCACTGCCACCACCAAGCCGTTTAGCTAAAGAAGCAGCTATATGCTTTGCAGGGGAGGGCGGAGGGAACGGCCGGCGGAAGAATCTCCTGGGAGTTGAAGCCCTTGCAGGAGAAGGCGAAACGCCTCCAGGAAGTGGACTAGCCGAAACGCCATGGGGATAGGGGCTAGGCCAAGGGCTGGGGTGGTTAGAGGACCTAGCTGGAGTGTTCTTGACGCCGTTACGCGAAGGAGTTGAAGGTCGCACCGGAGTTTGGTTGTGATCGGCGGTGGTGACTATGGTAGTTGTTGTGGCGTCATTGTCGTTGGTTGGATTAGTTTTCCCGTAACACTGTCCCATCTTTGGCAACGCTGATCCTCCTCTGTATCTGATCAGCGCAGTCAAAACCCGAAAAGTCTACACATCGGACTGTGGTAATTAAAAAATAAAAAAAAAAGGAAAGGAAGAAATTTAATCACTGGATCTGATAAGAATCATCATCGTCGGAAGAGAAAAACAAAATGAGCGACAGAGAGAGATCCAAGCAACTGAAGAAAACGATAAAAGAAGAGAATGAAAATAAGGAATTGAGTCAGAAACAAAGAAAGAAAGAGACAGAGGAAGAGAGACAAGACGCTAAGCTTAGCTAAGCTAGCTGTTAACAAACAATCGCCAAACAGTGAACACCAACATAGCTCACGAAAGTAAAATTGCAGATAAAAATAAGAAAAAGTAAAACCTCCGTTACAATCAATATCCACCGTTTGATCAGTGGAATCGTCACTCTGACCATTTTAATCAGAGGGTTCCTGTTTCATCTGGTAAAAGTAAAGTAACTCTCGAGTGTATTTATAGTGTACAGCTTCTTTTTGGTTTTTGTCTTTTGCTACTTTTTGTTGCTGCAGTTTTTTTTTTAATTTTTTAATTTAATAAAAAAAAGAAAGTGATTATTTTAGGCAACAAAAGTAAAAGGGCAAAATTCTGATTCCCTGGTGCAGGAACTACACTTTGAAGACATACAATCTGAAATATAATAGGTGTTTGGTTTAATGGTTCCAAGGGCAAAAGACTAGAAAATTTTAACAGGGGAAGTATTAGGTAAGCAGATTTACAAAAATATCCCGGTTATGGACACGTGGTTTGATTTGGAGATGGTCAGTATGGTAGATGATGAACGTTGATAGTATGCAAAATAAGTCCATGAACAGGATTTGACAGAATCTGAGCTGACGAAAATTCACATCACAAGGCAGTCCGAAGGTTCGAAATTGGCGACTATTCAATAATCTGAATAAAGTAGGCTAAATTCAGGTGGCACCATCTTAGCCGTTGAAGTTATTTACTTAGTCTTAATTGAAAAAAAACTAGGAAATACTATAATTTTTTAAAAAAAAAACACAACATCAACAAAAACAACAACAATTTGAAAGATATTGTTGTTGGAGTTCCAAAACTAAAACAAGAGATGGGAGTTTTTAGAAACATTTAATATCCTAAAAATATAAAAAAGGCAAATTAACCTCTTTGAGAGATGATGGAATATTAGGAAGCCTCGCATATTGTGGCCCAATGGTCAAAATTGCCTATTAGGGTGATTTTCTTTATTTATTTTGAACATTTTTGTTTTGTTTTTAAACAAGTGATGGACCTCCAGTCATTTCACTACATGTGTTTATAGCAGCTAGTGCGAGTATTTTATAATATAGTTTACTACATCAACTTTCATTTTTCAACTCTAGTTTTTTTTTTTTTTTTAGAATTTTTTTTCAACTCTAGTTAAAATTATACGTTTTGTGACATTTTAATTATTAGGCCAAGATGAAATGGTATCATATTTAAAATTAAAAAAAAAAAAGTATGATTTGCTTTGAAAATTTAGTCAATGGCCGTGCCTACCAATGCGCATTTGTAAAATGTTCAACAACAATGCCTAGACTAGAAACTTGAAAATTTATAATTGTTGTTTGCAATTTTCTTCATTATCCACTGAATTCACACAAAAAAATTAAAGGCCAAAAAATGAAAATGTTTTCTCTTGTGGTTTCAATTTAATGAGCTTCTTCCTATTTGAGTTTTCTTCTTTGAAGGATTGAAGCTTCTAGTTTCTAACATGCCCTGATAGTAAACAAATATACCATACAACAATTGTCATAACTCGATAGTAATTGCTCAACCACCATAATGGATGTAAGAGGAGAAGCCTACGAGTGACGAAACATTAAATTTTCATCAAAATTGCTACCCTAATTACGTCAATTGCATAAAGTTCACAGCTATACATCAACAACCAACTGTTCGGTCAAAAAAAAAAAAAACAACCAACTGTTAATTAAAAGCCAATAATTAACTTCCTTTTGCCAACCATCTAAATACAAGAATAATTTCGGTCAAAAAAAAAAAATACAAGAATAATTAATTTACGTATTCATTGGTACATACTACAATCAATTAAAAAAAAAAACTACACATACAATTAAGAATCATTCGAATCACTTGATAGAAAATTATTTTTGCTTAAACAACACTTTTAAGTTTGAGTAGTAATGCATGCAATCGTATTAAATTAGTTATTAGAAAAAAAAACTGTCATTATACTACTGTTTGGATAAAATCATATTAATTAGAATTTAGTAAATTTTGAATATCAGTGGTTTAAAATGTAAAAAAAAATACGTATTCTTAATAAATATAGATTATCTTAATAAATAAAAATTATAAATTAACTCAACCATTTATGCTAATACATACAACTTAATTTTTTTCACATAAATACATAATTTTGTTATCAATAATAGAGTTTAAGTGGTTTAATTCCTAACCACAAAAAAAGAGAGTAAGGAGAATAATACTCTTTATATCTAGGTGTCCATAAATTTGCTAATTAATGTACTCATGGGGACACATAAATACATAATTGAAGACTAATGAACTGCTTTTTCCATTATTTGCCAAAAGGAAAATATGTCTCTTTTCGTCACAACTCCATATGGTATTTTGTATGTATATATAAACTAAATGGTATGGGTGAAGTAGGTGAGGCGAAGGCGATCGCACTTTAGATATTGGTCGAAGATGAGCAACATTTTATTGTCTAGACTCACTCTACACTATATATATATACAGTTAGAGAAATTTCCTTTTTCTTGTTTTTTGTTCAGTATGATTTAGGCTATATATGCACACACATGCAATAATTTATTAGAAATAAAACAAGCCTAGCTAATCAGATTTAACTTGATTAGTGTTTTATATATATTTTTTTCGGTAAATTAAGGACAACCCTTTTCTTTTAAATCGATAACGATGAAAATCGAATTCTGCACCTCATTATATATTTGGAGAAGAGTCATCACTTAACTACTCCCTTACTTACCTTTGGAAAGATGTTTTATATTGTGTTTAAGTGAAGGGTAGGAGATTTTTTGAATTGAGTCTCTTCTTTCTCTAATATTTAACAAAATTAATGACTTTTTATGATAAATGTTTCGTAAAAGAGAAAGCAGTCCCACGATTTGAACAAGCCAAATTAAGCAACCTAATTACATTCCCTGCCATACGCTATACCATATATCTCATGTGATTTGCAGTAGAAAATAAATATCAATTAATTCTGAATAGGTCAAAAGGACTGTATATTTCGCTACTGTGGCAGCAGTTATATATTCTCCAGGCTGGAACTTTATATTCCATGCATTCTCATTATGCAACAACTGCAATTACTTCTCCGTAATCCTGACTGATTATTTGGTTGACATGATGAAATCAATTATAATAAAGCTGAACTAGGTTTAAAAATCAGTATAACAACTTGATTACTTATATTTAATAATAAATCACTTTATTATCTATTCTGTAATATGAAATTTTGGTTGAAATATATACATTTATAAGGATTCAATAAAAACAGAAACAGAAAAATGGAAAATAAGTTTTCCCTGTCCATATTCATTAAGATGCCCTCTATATGTATCTCATGCCTACTTATATTCCTATCATTTTTATTTTTGGAAAATTCTTTATTTTTTGTTATCTTCGGTTTTGTCCACTGTCTTCTGCTGATCTAGACTCTTTGTTAGACGAATTTTCCAATGACCCCATCAGAGATATTTGTTTTTGGATTTTTTTTTTTTAAGTATTTATTTCAGAAAGCAAACCCAATAAAGTTGATTCTGCATGTTTTCTGTGGATGGGCAACAAATGGAAGCAAATATTTTGGAATTGGATTAGGCCTAGCTAATTAAACTATGGTACTAAGTTAATTGATAAGACAAATGGGTTTGAACTAATTTGGGGATAATCTTTAGTTTAACATTCTAAGTAGAAACAACTTGGGTTTGCTTTTAGCCCAACTTTATAATGGGGAGATGCATTTTATTCGTTTTCTTGTTATTATTATTTAAGCCCACTGGACCTTCTAAAGAATTTATTGACAACACAAGAAGCCCAGAACAAGTTTTGGTAGAACAGTAGCCTATTTCACCGTGGGATTTTATTGCACGAAATCATGAGCTTAATCTATAAATTCACTTTTTTTTTTTCTAGTAATAGATATTAAATGCATCGGCTTAAACATAAATGAATTGCTAGTAGGGGCACGGGCTGAAATTCAAACCCAAATCCCATATATGTCAATAAAAGTCTTAGCTATTATATTAAGGTGTGCCGATATAAATTTACTTAATTGAGCTTTAACTAAAATATGATTGAATTTAAGACGTGATTTTTTTTTTAGTTAATAAGGAGATCGTATGATCTAAATTTGATGGACTGCATAACATGAAGTAATCATCCTTTTTAAATCGACGATGGTAGGAATCGAACTCTATACCTCAGGATACCCTTAAAGAGAAGTTACTACTTCACTACTTCATTCACTGACCGTGACTCTCTAGCATGCACGAGTCCATTAATCATAATCCTAATCACCAAATGCACGAGTCTATTTACGAGCATAATCATGTTGAAGTGGATTCAACAAATCTGCTTTGGTACGTAATTCAAATATGCCTTAAAGCTTAATCCAAATCAAGGGTGGTGCAGACATGTCTTAATCATATAAGAATATCAATCATTGCTGCTATAATTCTGGTCGTCCGATATAGAAATGTTGATTTCTGTTAGTCACATTTAAATAGATCAAAATCGGAATTTAGCAAATCCACTTTAGCATCAATCTCTCTTTTCCTTTTCATGAGAAACAAATGTATCTTAATCCTTAATTTCTAATATCTTAAAACTCAAACATTTGTTTCGTTAAAGAGATTATTTTAAGTTGGTTGGTTTAGTTAAGCCGTAACATAGAGATTTTACGTAATTATAATATCTCTTTTGATTGCCTAGACAATGAATGTGGCGGTGCTTTTGGAAGATTCGTGGAGTAGCTTAAAAGAAACTTATATAGAGCTTAATTGCGCAAAACCCACATAGCATATAAGGAGTACTGACTACTGTATATAGCTTCATCCCATTAACCCTTTTACGTTCTTCCATGAAAATGGGGAAGTCTTATCTGTAATTTTTTTTAATCCCATTTGGGTACAGATGAACACAATGTAATGGCTTTAAAAGCAAGAGTACGAGATAAACGTTGGAATGGGAATTGGAGTTGGTGAACACAATGTAATGGCTTTAAAAGCAAGGGTGCGAAACAAACCTTGGAATGGGAATTGGAGTTGGTGGGATGTCATGATCGTCATAATTATACAATCAGATTTATGAGTTTGATGCTGAAAGATTATTAGTCGCAGCACCCACCCTGCAATAACAGAATGTACAAATATATCCTGAAAAGCACAGAAAGGTAAAACAAATAGATTATTGTATATATAATATTTACCAAAGTTATAGCTCTGGAGACTTTGGCATGCAGGACACAGGCAGGAAGCATACCAAACTACATGTACTAACTATTAGGTTCATGTTCCTATCTGATACCCCATAGGTATATTTCTACATCAAGTTATCACTATCTTACCACTGCAAGCAGTGCTATTTTTTGTTGAATACAATAAACAAACTTCGATATTTCCGATCAATAATCGGAATAGAAAATGAGACTAAAAATGCTGGACGTCGCGAGATGTGATAATTTTTTTTATATTTTTAGACATTTTGTTTATTTATATCACTAAAAAAATTATTTACATATTTAAATCTTTACACAGCGAGTTCACCCTGTGCAACTTAGATTTTGATTAAAAAAATTAAAAAATTAAAATCCAAAAAAATAAATATTAATGTTGGAGACACAAAGACATCCAAAATTATTTTGTTTGCATGTGGCCCGCGATATTGGATATCATCGTCCTCTGTTAAATTAGGCAATGTCCCATTTGTACGCATGGAAATCTCTAATATTGAAACTTTGGGATAAGACGGGCGAACTAACTTCATCTAATTAACTTTTATATTAATTGATTCCATAGTCATGGGGCTCTTATATTTTATACTGGTCATGGTCAACAACAAACCAAAGAACTGGTAAAATTAAAGTAGTATATTATAAGATACACATCCATGATTCAACATCTTTCAGAAATAAACAAATAAACAAGTACATATACATATGTTTTGGATTAGGAAGACATATGGAAACATCATATGCTGTATCAATATCAACTGGCTTTTTAAATATATGTATATAACAAACATTTTTTTTTTTTTTTTGAACTATAACAAACAGATTTAGACCAAAAACTTCCAAAAGAAACAACCCAAAAGACAGTTGGATTGCCAGAAGGTGAAATAAAATCAACTGAAAAAGAAAAAAAAATTAAGAAACGCGAGGCCCACGGGTAGTAGAAAATTTACGAGTACCGAAATAGCCGAACTGTCGCAGGCAACACACCTGTGAACCTGCAAAATATAAGTGTAGCAGTTAAGTTGCACTTGGGGACCATGTAGATCGATGTAGAAAACACCGGTCAGATCAACGTCGTGCGGTGGTTTTAGTAATGTCTGATAGCTAAAATTCCACGACTTGCATGCTGCATGTGTGCTGTATTCACATGCCTCTCTCCTATATCCTTCACAATTAATGTCAAAATTTATTGACTGATACAAGCATTAATTTGTTCGTAGATAAGCTAGGAGTTAATACCTAATAACTGTGAATATAGTGGTATAGATGAGTTTACTTGATCCGTATCATTATTTAAAATTAAATCTGCTTAATCTAATATCAAATAAGTGATTAATTCATAAGATACATAAATCGAATATTTAAGTATACATTTATTTATTATTGTCAGTTTGTCAAAATTTGCGTATCTAAGAGGTAAAATTTTTTTTAACACAAATAAATAAAAGGTTAGATTCTTATTTCTCTCTTGCAATTCAAAAAAAAAAACACATATTTTTATTAAATGAGGCACAAACTAATTAAATTGAAAATAGAGATGCACTAGGACGGCATGATTTTGTCCTTTAATGAAAAATGCATCTCACAAGGAAGAAGGAAAATTTAAACTTATAAAACTCAAGTCTCTCATTTCATAACCGATATGGGATAAATGGTGCATCATCACTTATCATTAATGTGTATATAATTTAACCTCGAAAGATAATTATTGTGTGGATTAGTGGGCAGGATCATAAGGACCAGAGGTATATATATGCATACATGTATAATAGTGACAATTGAACCTCTCCTCAACTTGCAAGTTGATTGAAATGAAAGTAGCAAGGGATGAGAAGAAGGCAGAGAGAAAGACGTAAACACTATATATATAGAGCCCACCAAGGAACAAGAAAGGAACACCTCCATGTGACCACGTGAGCAGTTTTTGGTTAGTGATAAACAACGACATTGTTACAAAAACAATGTATAGCACCACTAATACTCTGACAATAACTTGCATCCAAATCGTCCTGCTCAAAGCAATTTCTTTGTCGCTATTACTACCGCCACCACTACCACTAATACTCTTTACAAGAAAAAATTGATTTATATATTGAGAAATGTTCCAAACGTAAATCACAAGCAATATATGTATATAAGCATCTGATTTATTTCCTTTTGCTGATCGAAATGGTTCAATTTGAACATAATTATCACAATTAATTAAACTGGTGAATTGCATGAACTGGAAATGATAATAACAACATAAATTAACGTTAAATATAATTAATGTGGTACATGTTGTTGTCATTAATATGCTATAAACATGTAGCATGGCTTCTTAATTGCAAGTCATGTGGTCATTTGTATATATCATCACACTTTAATTTGTTTGCATTTTCTAAGTGCCAATAAAATATGCACCACATTGAAATTTTTTACTTTTGCATATTATCAATTAAAAAAATACAACATACTCATTACAATTTACAAAATATATACAACTCTTTTTATCAGCAAAGTAAAATTATTTTAAAATAATTTTTTAGTAGTAGTTTAAATTTTATACATAGAAAGAATTACTTTGATATTTGAATAATTAAAATCCCTTTATGAAGTTTTATTTAATTTATAAGGGTGACATTAAAATATGCATTTATTTCATTTTAAGAATAATTTATGTGGCATTTAATTTGAATTACCTTCTTGTATGAAAGTGTTTGGAGATTTCAATTTAAGAATCAAAATGGCATATATTTTAATTTTAATTAATTTAGTTCAGTTCATTAATTTTTTTAATTTGATATGCCGAGGATCCAATAGATATATGATTTCCAATTATTATGGAGTCAAGTGGAGTAAATTTTATAAGTGGAGCGAAATTTTTTCATGTTTTTATTTTCATGCATAATACTTCAATTTAAAATTTTATTTAAAAGAAATTAAATTATTTTAATAAAAAAATTTAATGATTTTAGAAAATAATTAAATAAAACTGAATCAATCAATTTTTAATTTAATTTTATTTGATTGGTAACTTCTAACTCAGAGTAAAATTAAGTGAAGCTGAATGAGATATTTGGCAGGCGAGAAACAAAAGTGGAGTGAGCGAAACAAGTAAAATTCAGCAGAAAACAGCCGAATTCACAGCTGTTGTCATTGTTTTTTTTTTCTTTACCCATGACAAAAACAAAAGAATCCAAAAAAAACAGACTCACAGGACTACAGACTGTATTTTTGTATGCATATCTCTGTGTGTGGTGTGTAACTGTCAAAACAATAGTAGCAGTAGTCTCCTCTTTTTCAACCGCATCCGTGTCACGATCTCACTTTTTCACTCACCCACTCATATCATATACATACACGAAAAAATGATCAATTCATGCAGCCCCAAACAGATAAAACACAAAAGAAAGCCATATGTCTCCATCACTCATTGCCATATCCATCTCTAATCTCTTCCTCTCCTCCTCCTCAAGCAACCTCTCCTTTCTTCTTCTCCTCCTCCTCCTCTGCCACCACCTGTAATCTCACCTCTCTTATTGATATATGTGTATATATATATATATGCTAATTAATTAATCAATTAATCTCCACTTATTGTTTTGGTTCTTCTTAATTATCTCTATCTCTTCCTATTTTCACGCTTAAGTAATTGCCGCCAGCTGTTGATATAATCCTTTACTACTACTCCCACTGCTTAATCATGACTCGGCTTTTCCGATCTAAATCTTGCGGACTCGTCGGACTCGGACTCACCGACTTCAACCGCGTTCCTCCTCCCGCTTCATTTTCCCGCCAAAACGACGTCCACCACGAAGAAGACGACGACGAAGAAGAAGAGGAGGAGGAGGAAGAGGAGTACGATGAAGAGGACGAATATAATGATGATAATGGTGAGTTGAGAAACCCGATATCGACTCCGTTTATTAGTCCCGCGACGAGATTTGGAGGAAGAAGAGGTCGTAGCGGTTCTAATAATAATAGTAATAACAGTAGTAAACAATTTGCGCCTGTTCTGGATATTTTGGTAACGGCTTTGAGGAAGTCAATAGTGACGTGCAGCGTAGAGGAGGAGGATGTTGGTTCCATGGATATTAGTTGGCCAACTGAGGTTAAGCATGTCTCTCACGTTACTTTTGATCGCTTTAATGGCTTTCTTGGTTTACCTACTGAACTTGAACCCGACCTTCCCAGGAAGGTTCCTAGCGCCAGGTTTGTTTCTGTATCTTTTTTAAATGATAATTTATTATTTCCTTAAATTTTGTTGGGCATTATATGCATGCATCGCAGGCCCTCTGTTTCAATTTCCGTTTAATGATGTTGCTTTTATTTATTCTTACTATTAATCTGATTTGT
>CATIWK010051723.1:0-14745 GCA_949634005.1 Mallotus japonicus | reverse complement strand
ATATATAAATTTTTATCATATATTATTATACATATATTACTTAATATATATTGCTTAATAATATAATGAAAATATATAATTAAGTTCACTACTATTTATTCATACATATATATGTTATTATTAATATTCGGTACTATATTCAGTTTTTGGTTCGGTACGGTTTTGGCACGGTTCAGTATGGTTCTCGGTTCGGTTTTTTATAAATATCCAGTACGGTACCAAATTAGTTACAAAATTCGGTTCGATTCGGTTCGGGGTTAAAATTATTCGGTTCGGTACGGTTTTAATGTCTTTCGGTTCGGTTCGGTATTTTCTCCGTCCCGTTTGACTAGTGTTAGGGCTCAATATACACCACTTATAAGTCTTTTATTATTTTCACATATTTCCAATGTGGGATTCCAACTCCCAACAACTTAAACGAGGTCACAAACAGGCCGCACCCAACAACGACTCACATTGGTCGTATCAAACTCAAACAGGCCACACCCAATGACTCAAACTGGCCGCACCCAACCCAGGTCTTAAACACTAGCCTGGGATCACTGCTCTGATACCATGTCAAGAATCCATAGGCCTTGAGAGTGTTAGCCCATGCACACACGTGTGGACTTATAAATGGGGTTGAACCCATGTAACACAAAACCAATTGGCTTGTGTTAAGGTTCAATCTACACCACTTATAAGTCCTTTATTATTTTCACACATTTCCAATGTGGGATTCCAACAAATATCAATCAATACCCGAGCATAATGCCCAAACTCTCCTGCATAAGTTACAGTATCTATCTTCAAAGGAACGCCAATTCCTTTGGCAATGGAAGATAAAATTATTGGATGCCAGTATTCCCATGGAAGCTTATAAAACCGAACCCATGTTTGTGAGTTTGTTGATTTTTGAGCCATGGGATCAAAATCGGGTGTCCAATGCTGAAGACGTAGGATCCCTGGTTTCAAAGTTAGAGTGCGACGACTCCAAACTGCTTGCTTTTCCGATGCAGATCCTAAAAGAATCTAATAGAAGCCTCGTCCAAGCTAGGTCAGTTTCCAATTGTTCGACAGTCCCCATATTCTTGAAAGTTTCTTCTTGAGGTCAGCAAGTTTCCATGGCGACTCACCTTTAGCAAGTATGATCCGAGCAATCAATGCGTTTTGACAAAGGGACAACTGTTGTTCATAAATTTCCTGATTGATCTTGATAAAGTTATATTTGTAATTATATTACTGTACTAATTTTAACTAAAGTACACTTGCTTTGCAAAATGATTAGTAAGTACTGGAAAATCAGTAAATAGATAAAGCAAATAATGCAAAATAAAAATCGATAACAAATTTCCTAAATTATAATTTTTTTTTTGGTTTTTTTTACATAATTATGAGATGAGGAAATGTTTCATATTGTTTTAGAACCATAGAAAAATGTTGCTAATTTTTTTAATTCATATAATTAATAATTTCTTTTTGTGATTATTTTCGGTCTTCGGTAGCGACAACGGCTTTGATTATTCTAGACCGAGTCAAGTGGACCCTATAAATGGAAAAAATTCTCTCAATATCTTTTTTTTTTTTCATACACATGCTTTAAATTGAAAATTTTTTACTTAAAGAAATCTAAACTGTTTGTCACGTCAACCAACCAACAGTTGTTGGTAATAAAATATTTTCTTTGTAGTCAATGGCAAGACACTTATACAAGTATAGAAGTGTTGTTAATGACTCATTCGTGAACTACATTTGTATAGTGTACGATATAGGAGAGGAAGTGCATATTTAAGTTTGTGCATTATTTCTTGTTCCGGGTGGCTTCCCTTTTCTGTTTTTATTTTATTTTAGTTTTTTGGCTTGATTAGTTATGTGTATGAAATGGCATGGTTTTGCGGAGATAAAATTACTTTAGGTTTGATTGGTCCGATGGGCTATTCTTTTAGCAAACGAAACATATGAAAGGAAACACAATTTCATTAAAGAAAAGAGAAGCAGGAAAAACTTGCTAAAGAGGAGAAGACTACACCCAGCCAATAGGCTTCCCCAATACACCCAACCTAACCTCCACCAAAGCAAGTGAAAAAAACTGGTTGCAGAAAAGAGAACACCAAAGCTATTTATACATAGTTCTTATTCTGAAGAAAACTGTATTAACATGCCTCACATCATATAGGCCGTTTTGTTGCTAAAGAAGGGGAAAAAAACAAAAACAAAAACAAAACAGAAGTAAATGCATTAGCTCTTCCCTTGCCCTTGAAATAGTCATTCTTGGACGATGCATCCGCTTTGCAACAATTCCATCAGCATCCTCTAGTTATTCATCGTATAATAGAAACAAAATGTTAATTTTATAGGCAAGAAAATGATACAAAGTATTATTGCTTGTTAGAGATATCGGTGAGAAATTACCTCAAAAATTAATGCCAATTGCTCTTCTCTAAGCTTTGTGAGTGTTCTTGTTCTTGATCTTGTCAAATCTTTTTCGCCAATGATACCCTTCAGCTTCAATCATCTTCACGAACCATGAATGTTTTCTTGTTCTGAATACAATGAATCCAATTGCAAGACCAAATAGTACTCCACTTATATACCCAACCAAAACAGCTTTCCAACCAAATCCATTTTCATCAGATTTTGAAGCATCTTCTTTCAATGGAGTTCTTTGTTCACTTTGACCATTTTTACATTCTTTTGTTAAAGGAAATCCACATAATCCTTTGTTTCCTTCATATGAGCTGTTATCAAATGTGTTGAACTGCTTGCTCTGAGGTATGGGCCCTTCAAGTTTGTTATAGGAGACACGAAACACTTGAAGAAATGTTAAGTTTACCAATTCCATAGGTACCCTTCCAGTAAGCATATTTGAGGAGAGGTCTAGCGATTCCAAATTGGTTAAATTCCCCAATGATGGTTGAATATTGCCAGTAAACTGATTATGGGACATATTGAGCAGCTCCAGAGACTTAAGCATCCCAATCGATTGTGGAATCCTTCCTGTGAACTTGTTATATGAAAAATCAATGGCTGCAAGAAGTGTTTGAATTTTCACTAACTCAATCTTCAATCCTTTGAATGTTAAATGCACAGCATATTCATATAAATAACTTGAAGGTGATCTGCCCATCAATATCGAGTAATAAGTAGATTTTGATCCCAATTGCATGTATCCCATGAGCTGAGAGCTCATCATTCCCTCAAATTGGTCAAAATACTCACTTGGAATTGATCCGCTTAAGCTATTATTGGACAAGTCAAAAATGCGCAACTTAGGGAATGCAGATTTGAGATTGAAATACTTGAGCATGCCGTGGAGTTTATTGGATTGCAGCACAAGTACTTGCAGTTCTTGAAGCTCCCAAGAAATAGGGGAAGGTATCAAGTATCATGTTGTTGCCTAGATCAAGCAATTCCAAACTTTTACAATAGATGATTGATGATGGGATTTTTCCTTGCAATTGATTGCCATTGAGATTAATGTATCTCAAGGCATTCCCTTTTGAAAATGACGAAGGGATAGTTTCATTCAAATAATTCATGCCTAGATGCAGCACATTAAGATTGTTGCTGAACTTTCCCAAACATTTTGGCAACGAACCTCTCAAGCTATTATTTGACAAGTCAAGAATTTCAAGGGATTTTAGATTACAAATAGAAGAAGGAATCTCTCCCGTCAATCTATCATTTGATGACAGAATAAGAACCTTTAAGAGAACAAGCTTAGAAAATGAACTTGGAATTGTGCCATGTAACTTGTTATTGCTCAAAATAATATACTGCAGTGATGAAATTGGCTGAAGTGGACCTATCTGACCATTGAGTTGGTTCTTATTAGGTTCTAAAGACGGTATCGTTCCAGTTAGGAAGTTATTGGATAAATCGATATGCTGCAGAACTGATAATCCACCTAATTGAAAAGGGATGGAACCCTTCAATTGATTGTTTGATAAATGTAAATAACCAAGTTCCTTAAGGTTTGCAAAAGAATTGGGAATTGAACCACTGAGATTGTTGTTGCCAAGATCTAATACAGTGAGCTGGTTGAGGTTACCTAATTGAAACGGAATAGAACCACTGAGATTGTTGTTCTCAAGATCTAATACTTCGAGATGGTTAAGGTTACCTAATTGAAACGGGATGGAGCCAACCAATTGATTGTTTGATAAAGATATTGATAAAGATAATAGTTGAAGCCTCCCAAGGTTTGCCAAGGATGTAGGAATTTGACCATTGAGATTGTTGTTTGAAAGATGCAACTTATAGAGCTGAGTAAGGTTGCCTAAAGAGGAGGGTATCTGACTTGTGAGATTATTGTCGCCAAGATCTAACGTACGTAGCTGAGCAAGCTTGCCTAAAGAGGAGGGAATCTGTCCTGTGAGATTGTTATCACTAAGATCTAAATCAGACAGGGAAGAAAGGTTACCTAAGGTGGAGGGAATCTGACCATTGAGATAGTTGCCATTAAGACTTAAAAAAAACAGGTGAGAAAAGTTGCCTAAAGAGGAGGGAATCTGACCACTGAAATTGGAATATGAGAGGTCCAATAGAGGCAGCTTCACGAGATTGCCAAAGGAGGATGGAATCTCAGCACCATTGAAATTGTTATTTGCGAGAGACAAGTCACTGAGTTGTGTTAGGTTACCAAGTAGTGCGAGATTTGACCCCACAAAATTGCAAGTACGAATATCCAGAACTTCCAATGAGTCAAAGTTAACGAAAAAATCCTGCAGTGAATAAATTGGAAATTTAGTGTAAGAAATATATAAGTAACGAAGGACACTACTCCTACTCCTATTGAACACTGGTGGTGAAATGGAAGTGATGTCTTCATTGCTCCCTAAATCTAGATATTGGAGGTTTGGCAGTTGAAGTATGGCACCTGGGAATTCTCCACGCAATCCACAAGATGGAAGACTGAGTGATAATAGAGAAGAAGAAAGATTCAACAAGGAATGGGGTGAAACCAAGGTCATGCTTACATTGCTCAAATCCAATTCTCTCAACATGGTTAAATTTCCAACGAGTTTAGAAAAAGAAGTGGTTTCTGGTGATAGATCAGGATTCCAAGAGAGATCAAGAGAAGCCAAATTAATGGGTAAACCGATAAATTTTAAGAAATTTTGTCTCAAGCCACAGCTGCTTAGCTCAAGATATGACAAAGAAGAAGGCAGGTTCATGAAGGAATCAGGTGCAAAGGAAGACATGTTGGTTTCACTTGATTTGAGCTCCGTCAATTTGGTAAGGTTATGAACAAGTTTGCTGAAAGTTATGGTTTGTAGTAATAGTTCATAATTTGAAGAGAGATCAAGTGAAACCAGATCATTGGGTAAACCAATATAGTCTAAGAATTTTGGTGGCAATACACAGTCGCTTAGCCCAAGATATGACAAAGAAGAAGGCAGATTCATGAAGGAATCAGGTACAACCGAAGACATGTCGATCAAATTTAACTTGAGTTCTCTCAACTTGGAAAGGTTATGAACAAGTTTGCCAAACACTGTGGTCTGGAGTGATAGATATTCATTCCCAGAGAGATCAAGTGAAACCAGATTGGATAAAAGAGAGATTTGTGATGGAACTTCGAAAAGAAATTCTGAGTTACTCAGATTAAGATGTGTCAGATTTGAAAACTGGCCAAATTGAGATGATATATGAGAACTATAGAAATTATTACCTGAGAGATCAAGAGTTTGAAGATGAGAAAGGAAGAAAAGAGAGCTGTTGGAACGGAAGGTACCAGAAAGCATACTACTAGAAAGGTTGAGCCCAACTACATAACCTGTTTCCATGTCACAAATCACCCCATCCCACCACAAGCAGCAGTCTGTACCTTCTTTCCAGCTCTCAGTCTTTGGATATCCAGAAGTAACCGTACTAATGGAGAATGAATTTTTGAAAAGGATCAAGGCAAGGCTCTCATCATGATGGCAGAGAAATAGTCTTGAAGAAGAGGAGGAATTTGAAGACACAAGTGGAGAAGAAATTGCTTGAAAGTGGAACAGAAACAACACAAGGGAGAGAAATTGAAAGACGCAAATGAAAGACCCCATGGCTAGACTCAAGAAATTGAAATTGCTTAAAAAATTTGTTTTAAGTTGTAAATGGTTTTTGTTTTGAGATGAGAGATGAGAGATAAGAAAATGTGTATGAATGGGTAGGTATTTATAGATCTCAAGTCATCCACTAAAGCAGACTCTGTAAATAAGTGAATTGGTCTAATAAATTTCGAGGGCATGCATTTTTCTTCACTTGGAAAAAAAAAATCGTTGAGATTAATGATAATATGATACGGATAATCTCTGAGTTTTAATTATTAATTACAATCAATTAATTAGAATATTCTGGTTTCATTTTTCTCCGTGTGGAAAAAGTTAGCTTTTTCTATCAAACAAAGTCGGTGACTTGACTTATACCTATTTTTTGTTTTTGTTTTTGTTTTTTTGTTTTTTTTGAACTAGGGATATTAGGGGAAGGGGGTTATTGGGAAGGGGTGGGGAGTCGGTTCGAACCGTCACTTCCCAAAGGGCTTTTAATTCCCCTTACCACCACACCCTTTGGATGGTGGTACTTATACCTATTTAATTGCTTTACTTTTCTTTTGGGCTAATTTGGTGGAAAACATATGTAGATAAAATCTCAACCTACATAGTAAAGACTTCACTTTTCTTTAATAAACCTGAAACTGTAAATTTAATCTGATTGTTAATCCGAATTAAGTCAATCAGCCATGAGCGCATTGCTTGTCTGAAAAATGCAAGTTAATTACGAGAAACATTTCAAGGCTCAAGTTCAACAGATCAAAATTTTCCACACATAACAATGTCATCTCAATCCATAGAGGGCCATCATATATAATTGTGACATGTCTGAGGTCCTAATCTTGTTGAAAAGTTTGTTTGCATTTGTCAATGGAAATTTCTGCACTGCTACGACAACAATTAACACAACTGAATTGGTCCCAATTGCTGTCTCAAGCCAACTGCTTTGGATCGGGTTTCACTCCAGAACACTAAATCACCCCCGCAAGAATCGTGGATCAGCAATGACTATGGAAAACAACCTCAACTTATAGAAAATATTGCCATAGGTATCCTTTAATTGATAGAGTGATAATTGCATGAAAGTTTTTATATGTTAACTTGATTAAGCTATTTCTTTTGATTTAAAAAAGAACAAAGTAGGTTGATATTAATGATAGCATTAACCAAAAATCACAATGTTTATGATTTGTTACAAATTTATTCCAACCTTTAAACTTGAAAAAAAATATTTTTAATTTGATTAATTATTTACAATTTTACCATAACGTGCAATTTAATCAAAAAAAAAAAAAAGATGCACATATGACATTTGAGATATCTGTTTTTTAGATGACCACGAGGATATTTTAATTTTTTTATTAATTTTGACTAAAATGCAAATAATGCTAAAATTGTTAAAAATTTGTCAAATTAAAAAAAATTACAAAATTTTAAAATAAATTTATGAAAATCACATAAAAATATAATTATTTTAAGGAAAAATACAAAAAAGTATCATGTGATTTCAACTATAATCACTTTCTAACTTGTGGTTGGAGTTGCAATAAATTGATACCCTATGCTTGAAACCGTTAGCAAATAGAGGCAAATTGTCTAACACCATTAAAAATGATGATAGGGCAAAGGGTATTTTAGTCATATCACTTTCAGAAAGAGAAATATCTTTGTGGTTTTATAGTCTGACTTATGGTTTATCTTTATAACAAATCAGTACCCTATTTTACAATATAAAAAATAAATTTATTTATTTATAATAATAATAATAATAATATGTTATTTTATAAATAATTTCTTAATGGATTAATCAATTTTTTTATTTTTCTATAATTTTATAAGAATATATATAGTCTATTATTTTATACATATTTTAATTTGATCAATTTAAAAATTTATGTTATCAATGCAGTATCAATATTTTTATCATAATTTATATTTAATTCTTTTGAGTTTTATATATTTTTTAATGTAATCAATTTAAAAATTATATTATTAATAAAATATCAATAATTTTACAATAGTTAAAATTCAATTTTGTAGAATTGACAAAATTTTAAAAATTGTAGCTTCATAATTATAGTGAACACACCAAACTCATGCGCACATATTTTGTTTAAAACTTATGTTATTAATGCATTATTAATAATATTAATTTTGTCAAATTAAGATAACTTTAATTATAGGATATACGTGAAAATTTAATTTTGTAGAATTGAAAAAATTTTAAAAATTGTAGCTTCACAATTATAACACACACACCAAACTCGTGCGCCCATATTTTGTTTAAAACTTATGTTATTAATGCATTATTAATAATATTAATTTTGTCAAATTAATATAACTTTAATTATAGGATATACATTTAATTTTTTAAAATTATCTTAATTGTAATAATATATATATATATATATATATATATATATATATATATATATATATATATATATATATATTTATAAACAATTGATTAAACCATTAAGCATTAATTTATAAAAAATTTTCATGTTATTATTATTATTATAAATATATTAAGTAATTTGTTATTATTTTATATTGTAAAATAGGGTACTGATTTGTTATAAACTACAAATCAGAATATAAAACCACAAATATTTTTTTTTCCTTAAAGTAATATGACTAAAATATTTTTTTTTCCTTAAAGTAATATGACTAAAATACCCTTTGTCACGTAATTATTTTTATTGGTGTTAGATGATTTGCCTCTATTTACTAACGGTTTGAAGTATAGGGTACCAGTTGGTCACAACTCAAATCACAACTCAGGAAGTGATTAAGGTTGAGACCATATGATACTTTTTTGTATTTTTTCTTTTTCTTTTTTTTTTTTTTAAATACTAACTACCCTTAATGATAATATAGCAGTTACACGTAAGTGAATCAACCCTGAAAAGTTGTGTATTAATAATTAACCTTAATTAGAAAAAATTTGACTTTATTTTTCTCTTTGTGGATCTACTAATTGCAATCTTTGACAAAATAAAAATACATAACATGCAGCTGGCAATTTCTAACAATCAATTAATGTATGGCCGTAAAGAATAAGGCAGAGGATTTTAGTAACTATTTCCAAATTTCCATAGAGAAAACATAATGGCCGTGAAGACTAAGCTAGGGGAACATATATATTAATTTTTCATGACTTCTTGTACATGAAAAATACGGCCAACATCCACCATCACCCTTGCAAGAGCCTCAAATTCTTGAAAGGATGGCTGCCTGTGTTGAATAAAAAATAAAGGATTTTGTAGTTTCTAAAATTTCCACATCAAATGTTTCATATTTTGAACATATAGGCAACGTAGAACCTCACCCTCACGAGTAACATCATCACTTTCATTTAGAAACGGAATTCATTTTCACCACTAATGAGCAAATCAAATAACTTCATTTTTGGGCTAAATTTGGAAGACCAATCAAACAGTGAACACTAAGGACTTTTCTGTGATTCCATGTCTTTGTTTTGAAGACAACACAATTCCACCTTTTTCGTGGACTTGTTGCTGCCTTTTTATGAGAAGACTTGATCCTTCCTTTTCATTCTAAATCATATATCATAGCCTAATAAGATCAAGTTGATAATAAGAAAATGATAAACGAAGAAAAATGAGACGACTAAAAATCCTAAACTAAATTTGGGAATTTTTGGCATGCAGTATTCAGATTGAATAGCTTAAAGAAGCTCATAATTAATTTATTTATCCTTCTCTTTTTGGATATGCTGTATTTGAGCTATTAATTATATATAATGCAAGAAGTAGAAAGGTTAATGAAAAGGAACTTTTGAATTCGGGAAAGGTACTTTGCTATGATGAAATTTAGAATCTATATATGCAGCTTGAAAACATTGCAATTGCATACAAAAAAAAAAAATCAAGAATTTGTCAAGTATATTTGAGATTTGTAATGATGGGCTAAACAATTCGTAAGAGCATGATCAAGAATTTGTGTCAACTAAATCAATGGTCAGAAATGATTTATGACCAGAGAGAGCGAGTGAGAGAAGAAGAACAAAAAAAAAAAAGGCAGTGAGGCACTGCAAATTGCATCAAGTAGTTGCAGAGACAAAGTGACGGTTATAGAAGTGCAATGTAATGATTAATTTACCGTTGGCTCATTGTCTGAAACTGCTTTTGCGACAATTTTAATTGCTTATTTTAATGATAATTATTGAAAATAATTAAAATTTTTCCATTAGAAGATCAATGAATTGTGGATTAGACAATAAAAATAATTATTTTTGTCTTAATTATTCATAAAAGAATACTAACATATATCAATATTACTAAATGATGATAATAAAAAAAAGCTTGAATTTGATATTTAATAAGTAAAAAATACCATGTAAAATGCTTTGAATTGGATGAAAAGCCACCGTAAAGACTCCATTATATGTCCTTAAGAAATTGAAATTGGAAACTTAATTAATTTGATGATTGAGCTATATCAAACTCCATTATATTTACTTAATTTCCCATGAATTGCAATGGAAATTGATTAGTTCTTAGAAGTTAGATTGTTATAAAACTCCATTATATTGGTTTTTTTTTTTCTCTCTCTTTTAGTGACCATCAGCTTCAACCTCTAATAATAAAAAAAAAAAAAAGGACTAACTTTCGAGTGGGTATCACTCAAAGAGACTAATTATGGGTTCAAGTCTTTCTATGAGGTCCTAGTCTTGATTCCTGCCTATGAGACAAATTGGTCCTTCACGGCTTCACGTCTTGCCCATTTCTCACTCCGTTAAAGACTTTCAAGGAGTAGAATTACTGGCAGAGCCGTATATTTGTGTAGTTTTATAGATAAAATTAGCATCTACCTTGTATACCCATTTGTAAACAAATTTAAAAATTAAAATAATTAGATTATCATCAATAAGTTCAAATAATTTATTAAAATATTAAATTTCCACATAAAATGTTTCGTATTTGGAACATGAGCAATGTAGGACCTCACGAGTAACATCATTTTTGGGCAATGTAAGACCTCATTTCCACCCCTAATGAGCAAATCAAATAACTTTATTTTTTTGGGCTAAATTTGGACAATGTATCAATCGAGAATACCAATCAAACAGTAAACACTAAGGAATTCTCTAAGATTCCAGGTCTTCCACTTATTTGGTAGACTTGAGCAAGTTATGGACACCCTCGGTTTGATCGGCCCGCAACAAAAGCCTGGTAATGAGATAGTCCGAATTACGAATGCAAGAAGACCCGGAACCTTCTCAACCTGAAACCCTAAAACCTTGAAATGCAAACCTCAACCCAAATTTAGAGCTCTAAGCCCAAACCCAAACTTCAAGCCCATAGGCCCAAAACAGGCCTGGGCCGTAGAGGCGATCGCCTCTATGCCTCTTTGTAGCCGACCTCTGCAACATTAAATGCCATTAATGGCTGCATTGAAGAGCGGAGGGACCCAATTATCTCTAAGCTGGAGATTTTTACGTGAAAATTGGACTTCTGGGCCAGGAAATGAATGGAGAAGAGAGGAGGTAATGATGAAAATGGCAAGGTGGAAAGTAACATTGGTTTTGGGAAATTGGAGGAGAGAGAAAGTTTGGGGTTAAAGGGAGTCTTGGGGCTGATTTTTAGGAGAGGTTGGCCATTTTTCAGAGAAAAGAAAAAAAAAGAAAAGAAAGGAAAAAAACGATTTTGAGAAAAACAAGAGAAAAAAAGGAGAAGAAGTAGAGATTTAGGCTAGAAAATCCATTTTTTGAGAAGAAAGAAGGAAGTTCTTGCATTCAACACATCAAAAACGAACCACTCAAGCTCTGAGGGCTAAGTTAGGAGCTCCTAATCTGATTAAATAAGTGAGAATTTTTTTTTTTTCAGTTTTAAGTCTTCAATTTCATTTAAAGCTTCATTTCTTGGATTTTTGTATTCATTTTTGTGTTTATTGCTTGTTTGAGGTGGTGTTATGGCTTGAATATGTGAAATATTAAGTTTTAGTTGTGTTTTTACGTTAATTTGCATGTATATAAAAATTGCTTAGGATTTAAGGCATGTGAGTAGTGATGTGCTCTGTTGAACAGGCGACGCCTCTTCATAGGGGCGTCGCCCCTTCGTAATGTGGCGATCTCTCCTGGTCAAGAGTCGATCGCCCCATCGAAGAGGCGATCGTCTCCTAACTAGAGTCTTGTATAATTCTGCTTTGCTTTCAGTATCCTTTTGGTTTACTTTCTATATCTAATACATTTATATTGATTCGTATCTTCAATATTGCATGTGATTAACATGACGTTAGGTTTAATTGAGTAATGAATCCATGTTTAAATGATTATTTATGTCTATTTTATGCAAACTTAATTTGATTTCCTTTGTAAATCAAATTGTTTATTTTGGAGCACTAACCATTATTTGTTGTAGATTTTTTTAGTGATTCTTAATCACTAAGTAATTAGTGAGTTAATTAGTTCTTGAGAGGTTTTATTTGAATTTGTTATTGCGATAATTGTACAAAGTGTTGTAATCCCTAATCCCTTCCCCATTTGTTTTGAATGAATGCTTATAAATTTATTCTTATTATTATTTGATTGAATGTTGAGGTAATAAGCATGCAAAGGGACTAATGTGCAAACTCAGACTAAATAGTAAAATTGGAAATGTTTGCAACTCACAAGTAATAAGGAAATAATTTGATGATCAAAGGTAATAAAATATAAAATACAAACGGAGGCCAACTGTAAGGTCGGGTGGGCATTCAAAGCCCATACCAGTTTCTGAACCTGATCTCTGATGACGGCTTCTGGGAACCTCCGTGGAATCCAGTTGCTGTAAGTGTGTCCCAGCTTTTATCTGGGTGGCGACTCCATCTCTATAATGGGCCACAAGCCCATCTTGTATTTCCTAGTGGACCCTGAGTCCACACAGTGTCGTAGTCGTCAAACACTTGGGCGTGCGCTAAACCCCACGGCCTACAGTGGCGACTCCACTGGGGATAAAGAAACTGATTCCAGTGTTTTTTAGTTTATCATTTTTTATTATTAAATTATTTCCATTGCATTTCTTGCATTCACTACACATTTCCACACAATGTGCACACCAATCCCAAATAACCCGACAATACTCTTTGCCTCGCTGCTTGTGTTTCATTCAAACCTGGTGGTGGAGTATTCGATTATTGTCACTCATAGCATGTACTTTTCCACATCGTACTGTTCCTTGAGTGGGGAGACGTAATGAATGTATATAGTTGTGGGAGCCGTAGCTTAATACCTTTGACTCAGCTCATGTAAATGAATTAGCAATTTTCACCAGGATTTTTCCCAAATGTGTGTGTTTTATGCCATTTAGCAAGCTTTACAATAAAGCCCGAGCCCATTTGCAAATGGACCATGTCAAAATTAGGCCTTTCATGCCCACTATGGCCCGTTCAAATGGACTTTGGCTTTATTCAAAGGATTTGTTACTTGTTTGTATCGTTCTGAGAGTTCTTTTTACATACGTCGATTTTATTATCCCTTGTTGATAACCAAAACCAGGCCTATAATCCTAGGATAAGAAACTCGCCATTGAATATGCGTGCGGGAGAAATAAGGGTAGAGGTACCGCTTGAGAGCTTTGTCCTTTGTTATTTGTTATATGTAAATAGAATATTTGTTTACTTCTTTTGAGAGCTTGCATCTCATGCATATTTCTGACCGGTGGTGATTGCAGATATAGATCCACGTCAATCTTCCGATTGGAAAATATCTGATACGGGCATATTAGTCAAAATATCTGAAAAGACAGAAATGGAAGGATTTGATTCTGAGGCTTTTGGGGAGAAGTTGAAAGCAAAAATTGCTAACCAGACTCGAACAATCATACGAGAAATGATGGCAGAAACAAGGAGACATGAAAGACAAGAACCACCTGCTCCTCAGCCACAACCTTTCGATATGGATGCTGAAGGTTCTGGGAGATAAGAGATAGAAGACGATCAGGAAACGTTATTAGCAGAACCAGTAACTCGACCGAAAGTGGAAGCACCACCAAAGAATATGGATAAACCAGACTGGGCCAAGGACATCACTAAAACCATGGCCCAAATGCAAATGATGATAAAGGAAAAGGGGATCAATGCCCCGTTGGACTACATAAATTTAGATCTAGATGAAGGCGAGGACCCTTTTCCTAGAAAATTCAAGTTTCCTGACATGAAGAAGTATGCAAGGACTGATGATCCTTATCTACATCTAAAGCAATATGTTACTTATATGAAGGCAACAGAACTGACTAAGCCTAGATTATCAAGCAGTTCCCCCTGTCCTTGGAAGGCGCTCTAATTCGCTGGTACTACACTCTAGAACCACGCATGCAGAATGATTGGAAAGAGCTTTATGTCACATTCATCAAGCAGTACGGTTTGAACACTGGTGGTGAAAGGGAAGTGATGCCTTCATTGCTCCTAAATCCAGATATCGAAGGTTTGGCAGTTGAAGTATGGCACCTGGGAGTTCTCCACGCAATCCATAAGAGCAAAGACCAAGTGATGACAAAGAAGAAGAAAGATTCAGCAAGGAATGAGGTGCAACCAAAGACATGTTTATGTAGCTCAAATCTAATTCTCTCAATATGGTTAGATTTCCAACAAGCTTAGAAAAAGTAGTGGTTTCTAGTGATATACCACTATTCCCAAATAGATCAAGAGAAGCCAAATTAATGGGTAAACCAACATAGTTTAAGAAATTTTGTCTGAATCCACAGTTTCTTAGCCCAAGATATGA
>CATIWK010051683.1:0-16922 GCA_949634005.1 Mallotus japonicus | reverse complement strand
TGGTTATGTGGGATATGGTATTTGGCTACAACTTTTTTAAAATTTCTTTTTCCCCGCTTAATTCACAGGGTGGATTTGGAATTTCCGAAGATTGAAGTTCGATTCCAGAATTTGACAGTTGATTCTTTTGTACATGTTGGAAGCAGAGCACTTCCAACAATTCCCAACTTTATTTTCAACATGACTGAGGTAGGAGAATCATTACCATTCTTACCGTATTTAAAGAGTATTTATAGGCTTATTATTTAATATTGCTTTCTTTTATTCCATGTTTTTTATATGTTCTTTTTAATTTTTGTGAAGGCCTTGTTAAGGCAGTTGCGGATTTATCGAGGCAACAGAAGCAAGCTAACGATTCTAGATGATGTTTCTGGCATCATTAGACCTTCAAGGTACATACATTTTGAGTTTGTGTTGGCATTAGTTGATGATTTTTGAGTCGCATGTTTTGCGTGTCCTAAGATGCAAGTATTATGCTGTAGAATGACACTTCTATTAGGCCCTCCAAGCTCTGGAAAGACCACGCTGCTCTTGGCTCTGGCTGGACGACTTGCGCGTAATTTGAAGGTATCAGGAATTTGTTTTTGTCTTCTAAATATTTGGCAGTAGCCATCATATCCTCAAAACTTCTTGCTGTGAGGATGACAGTGTGCTATATTGGAAGAGTATAGAGAATGAGAGAAACTGGAAGAGGTGGTTACCATAATTTATGGTATTTGATAGAGCTATCCCACCATTTCCAGCTACATTTCTTTTATGACTAAGAATCACGTTATTTTTGAAGCTATTGAGTGATGAATTTTTTGGTTCAATGGGCAATTGTGAGGCAGCCTATGCCATTTCCTAATCTGATTTCTCATTCGTTCTTCATTTGTCTTGAAGATGTTAGGAAAAATTACATATAATGGACACAGTCTAAATGAGTTTGTTGCTCCAAGGACGTCAGCTTATGTCAGTCAACAGGATTGGCATGTGGCGGAGATGACCGTAAGAGAAAGTGTAGAGTTGGCAGGACGCTGCCAAGGTGTTGGTTTCAAATTCGGTAAGCTTAGAAATTTATGCATTTGCCTCTATTTGTCTTATTTTCTTGTTTCTTCTCCTTGTGTTATTGGTGTAAGACACATCCTAAATTAATTGCAACCTCCTTTGACCACATAAGCCAAAACTCTAGCACATGTTTTTCTAGATTTTGACTTATAAAAGTGTATATAGATATGCTTTTGGAGCTTGCAAGAAGAGAGAAGATAGCCGGGATTAAACCTGATGAAGATCTTGATATATTCATGAAGGTACTTGCTCCTGTAAACTATCGAGTTAAATTGATAACTAGAGTAGAACCTCATGTTGGATCAACAAATAAACTTTTATCGCAACCAAATTGAGCACTCTTAAAAAATGACTCCTTAACAAACACCAATTCAGTTTGTTCGCACAATATAACTCACTGTAACTCATTTTCAGTTTTTCTCACCTTATGATTTGTTACTGCAAGCATTTGTGACTGCTATCATTTCTTTCACTAGTCATTGGCTTTGGGAGGACAGGAGACAAGCCTAGCGGTGGAGTACATCATGAAGGTATTCTCTTTATGTTAGTTACCCTTTATGCTTATAGTGAGCATGCTCTAGCTATGGCTGTTTTAATTCCTCTATGATTGCTCAAGTCCCAGAAAGATTGCTAGAAATTAAGCTTTCGTGAACCTTTTGCCTACTCTGTTGTCTTGTCCCTTGTGCCTTTAGTGCAATGTGCTTCACTGTTGTTTTGAACATACTATCATATAAGAATATAATTTACTTGAATTCTATTGTCTTGAAGCTTTGTGTGTGAAGTGATGGCTCATTGTTTAATAAGGTTAGTTTCAGCCCCCTTTTAAAACCAAAGATATAATTTTGCCAAGCATGAACATGTACTATGAGATTTTTGAAAGGTAATAATTTGGAATTTTCAAAAATCTCGTGTGTATTTGTGTCAAAATATGTGCCATTGCAAACTGGAAGAGAAATGATAGACACCTTTTATCATAGTGTTATAGGTAATACTTATATCAACCCTTTTCTCCATTTGGGTCAAAGCAAGGAAACTCATAACTTTATCTTTGGAAAAAGGGAATGTCAGCTTTATCCAGGAGACTAGTATTCATAATTGAGATGAATTGAGTCAGTTAAATGCTAGAAGTAATCAAATTTATCATAAAGTATTGTTTGTTGCATGCTTAAATGTTAAGGCCTGAAATGTTGTCTAACAAAGTCAATTGACATTGAGTTTATTAACTGATAGTTAACAATTCAAAAAGTTTAGCAGTTAACAATTCAAAAAGTTTAGCTGACAAGTCAAGAACTGTCCCAAAGATGTTATAGTGAAATGTTGCTCGAGTCTGGTCCATTATAAAAAAAATATATCTCATAATTAGTTTCTGAATTTCATTCATAGAAATTAATCTCAAGTATTAAATCACATTTGACAAAGATTTTAGGGTTGGATATATGTGCTGACACGTTGGTGGGTGATGAAATGCTTAAAGGGATCTCAGGGGGCCAGAAAAAGAGACTCACAACAGGTGTGCATTGGCTCTGTCTCAGTCTCTGGTGCTTGTGTCTGTTGCATGGTTTGTGTGTATATGTTTATGTTTATCTGAGAATGATATGTGCTGTGTGCAACTTTTAGGTGAATTACTAGTTGGTCCAGCTAGAGTGCTGTTCATGGACGAAATCTCAAATGGGCTTGACAGTTCAACAACTTATCAAATTATCAAATATCTTAAGCATTCCACTTGTGCCCTTGATGGGACCACAGTGATTTCTTTGCTTCAACCTGCTCCTGAGACTTACGAGCTATTTGATGATGTTATACTTCTGTGTGAGGGGCAGATTGTCTACCAGGGACCCCGTGATAATGTTCTTGATTTCTTTTCTTATATGGGATTTCGTTGTCCTGAAAGAAAGAATGTGGCAGACTTCTTGCAAGAAGTAAGCGACAGGAGTTTGAGATGTAAATTTGAGCTTTATCATATGTTATTTTTTGCTATAATGAGCCCATTGTCTAACAGGTTATGTCAAAAAAGGACCAAGAGCAGTATTGGTCTGTTGCTAACCGCCCTTATCGATACATTCCCCCGGGGAAGTTTGTTGAAGCTTTTCGTTCATACCATACTGGTAAAAGTTTGTTTCGGGAGCTGGGAGTTCCTTTTGACAAACGTTACAATCATCCAGCAGCATTGTCAACTTACAGCTACGGTGCAAAGAGAAGGGAACTCTTCAAGATCAGCTTTAACTGGCAGAAGCTACTTATGAAACGGAATTCTTTTATCTATGTTTTCAAATTTATTCAGGTGCTACAATTTTTTACTTATTTCTTAAAATTCAGCTATTCTTTTAAGGATAAACAAAATGAAATACTGTTGATCTTTCATTGATGGAAATCTGGATACTAATCTCTCAGTTATTTTTAAATTGATTCACTAGACCTTGTAACTTATGCATATAACTGTATATATGTCCAGATATGTGTGCATTAGTGTATATAGCATGCATTTGTCATATTCATTTTTTCCTACACGTAAGTTTTAATACAGGTATTATGAAATTTTTTGCAGCTTTTTATTGTTGCTTTGATCACAACGAGTGTATTCTTCCGGACAACAATGCATCATAATACAGTGTTTGATGGAGGCTTGTATGTTGGATCACTATACTTTTCCATGGTCATCATTCTTTTTAATGGCTTTACAGAGGTTTCGATGTTGGTAGCAAAGCTTCCTGTGCTTTACAAGCATAGAGATCTGCACTTCTACCCAAGCTGGGCTTATACGATTCCTGCTTGGGTCCTTAGCATACCAACTTCCCTCATGGAGTCCGGTCTGTGGGTAGCAGTTACATATTATGTGACAGGGTATGACCCCAATATTACAAGGTAAAAAATAAGCCCAACGGAGTTCTGCGAGATTCAGTGATCAGACTCCCAAGTGTTTGTTACCTTGATTCATTAATCTGCATAACTTTTGGGAGTAATTTGTCATTAAAAGTCTTTAATTTGCAGATTTCTTCGGCAACTCTTGCTATATTTCTCACTGCACCAAATGTCTATATCTCTATTCCGTGTTATTGGATCGTTGGGCCGTAACATGATAGTAGCTAACACCTTTGGATCTTTTGCTATGTTAGTCGTCATGGCTCTTGGAGGATACATTATTTCAAGAGGTAAAAATGAAATTTCTTAGCGGCTATGTTTAATTTTTCATCTCTTAGTTTTCAGTTTCTTTTTAACTTTCTGTAACAGAGTATATTCCAAGCTGGTGGATATGGGGTTTCTGGGTTTCTCCTCTGATGTATGCTCAAAATGCAGCTTCAGTAAACGAATTCCTTGGACATTCTTGGGATAAGGTTGCTATTCTTCAGTTCCATTTGCTACATAGCTTTCAACTGCTCGTTTTTCTGCTGGTCTAGTGTGGTAATTATAACTCATGCTATGCATACGGTTATTAAAGAACAAATTGTTAAAACTTGAAAACTGTTAAATGATATTTGGTGGGGATGAAATGCCCCAGGTAGCATGAGCTGTTTTTTCCTGTTAATTGAGCTTCTCTACTTTATGGGCTGAAGACTTCATCACTTATTGCTGAATGTATAATGGCTTTTGTCTGTGATTATTAACGATATTCCATGCTGACTCTCTTTTTAGCTCTACGTGGGACTATGACTTTCCACCTTGCACTTCTTGCTTGGTTTTAAGCATATAATATTAAATCTACACTAGTCATAATTATGTGTTATTTTAAGATTCTTGTTTTCATTTTAAAGCTCCTAATTCTTTGTTCCCTTGTTGCTTTTGTAGAAAGTTGGAAATGGCACTAGCCTTTCATTAGGCAAGGCAGTGCTAAGAGCTCGCAGTTTGTTTCCAGAGAGCTACTGGTATTGGATTGGTGTTGGTGCTTTACTTGGATATTCAGTTTTACTCAATGTCCTGTTTACTTTCTTCCTAGCTCACCTTAATCGTAAGTCATTGCATTCAACAGAAATGCTTTCTAATTTTAAACTTACTTAAGCAAAGGATTTGCCCAAACTGGTCATTATAGGAAAGCAATGGTCTTATTTGTCTGCAGCTTGGGGGAGGCAACAAGCTGTTGTCTCCAAGGAAGAGCTTCAAGAGAGAGATAAAAGAAGGAGAGGTGAAAATGTTGTTATTGAGCTGAGAGAGTACCTGCAGCATTCAGGCTCATTAAATGGTTTCTGAACTACATTCCATCTTGGATTTTCCTCTCTTTCAATTACTTGTATATATCTAGCACAACTAGATGTTGAGCTTTCATTCATAAATCTTAAATTCTGGGCAGGAAAATACTTCAAGCAAAAAGGCATGGTTCTCCCATTTCAACCACTTTCCATGTCTTTCAGCAATATCAACTACTTTGTGGATGTCCCTTTGGTTTGTATATATCTCTTTTCCTATCTGCAAATACTTGAGGATATATTTTGTAAATGCAAATAAATTATTGTAATATTTTGCAGGAATTGAAGCAACAAGGAATAGTAGAAGAGAAATTGCAGTTATTGGTTAATGTTACTGGAGCATTTAGACCTGGTGTGCTTACAGCACTTGTTGGAGTTAGTGGTGCTGGAAAAACCACTCTCATGGATGTTTTAGCTGGTAGGAAAACTGGGGGTGTCATAGAAGGGAATATATATATATCTGGTTATCCCAAAAAGCAAGAAACTTTTGCAAGAATTTCCGGTTACTGTGAACAGAGTGATATTCACTCTCCTGGCTTGACCGTATTTGAGTCGCTTCTTTTCTCTGCATGCCTCCGGTTACCATCAGAAGTGGACATGGAGACTCAGCAGGTAGCTATGAATATCCTTTGCTCTTTTGTCTTTGCCAAAGCTCGGGTTTATTGTGATGTGACTATATGAGGGCGATTTTTTTCAGGCATTTGTTGAGGAGGTGATGGAACTTGTGGAGCTTACTCCTCTTGCTGGAGCCTTGGTTGGTCTACCAGGAGTAGATGGTCTCTCAACAGAGCAAAGAAAAAGGTTAACAATCGCTGTTGAATTGGTTGCCAATCCATCTATCGTT
This sequence comes from Mallotus japonicus, assembly GCA_949634005.1. Lineage (NCBI taxonomy): Eukaryota > Viridiplantae > Streptophyta > Magnoliopsida > Malpighiales > Euphorbiaceae > Mallotus > Mallotus japonicus. Next base: position 10,853 of record CATIWK010051683.1, on the reverse strand, counting down.
TTTATGGATGAGCCCACTTCAGGGTTGGATGCAAGGGCTGCGGCCATTGTGATGAGGACTGTGAGGAATATTGTGAACACTGGGCGGACTATTGTTTGCACAATCCATCAGCCCAGCATAGACATCTTTGAATCCTTTGATGAGGTATTTGTTTCTTTGTATGGGTACTCAATAGCTTCTGGAGCTCTGTTTTCTTACCTGAGTTATTAATTTCCAGAAATAAGAAATTCACATTAATGGGCAGCATTACTCCTGTCACATCCCTGTAGCTTATTTATTTGTAGCAAACTTTCATTTATGGAGGAAAATATATCTGTTTTAATTAATGAGCAAACACCCCAAACAACTTAGTCATCAATTTTTTTCTTGAATGTTTAGATAGTTCATTCCTATTCTCCTATGCTTTGTTTCTGCAGCTTTTGTTTATGAAGCGTGGAGGAGAGCTAATTTACGCTGGTCCACTTGGTCCCAGGTCTTGTGAGCTCATAAAATATTTTGAGGTGACTGTACATTTTCATATGCTTTTGCTAACAACACTATGGCCATCTCATTGTTAATTTAACATTGAACTCTGCCTCAATTTGCAAATAGTATTTATACCTGCAAATTCTTTTCTGTAGGCAGTTGAAGGGGTGCCAAAGATTAGGCCTGGATATAACCCTGCCGCCTGGATGCTTGACGTTACATCTTCATCTGAAGAAAACCGTCTGGGTGTAGATTTTGCTGAAATATACAGACGGTCTAACCTATTTCAGTATGTTTAATTTCTGGAAATAATTGCTTTTGATATACCTTTTCCAGTTGTGTAGAATGCCACCATTTTTTTTAATTTCTCTTCAGCTAAATTTGCTGTCTTTTGTTATTTCAGACGAAATAGGGAGTTGGTTGAAATTCTTAGCAAGCCAAATAGTAACACAAAGGAGTTGAGCTTTCCAACCAAGTATGCTCAGTCATTTTTTGAGCAGTTTCTAGCTTGTCTTTGGAAGCAAAATTTATCTTATTGGCGAAACCCACAATACACCGCAGTTCGCTTCTTCTACACTGTTGTAATCTCATTGATGCTTGGAACTATATGTTGGAAATTTGGATCAAAAAGGTTTGCTTTTAACTCTTACCAGAACAATCTTTTATAGTTTCTCCTTTGTATACAATGTTCCCTATTTTGATTGTTTCTTACCTGCGTACTTGTGGCATTAGTATTGCATATTTGATTCATATGTGGTAGTTCATTTTGTCTGAGCAATTGATCAAACGGATATCAGACCTACACAGGATGCTGTATGAATTCCCCTATTAGATGTTAGATTATAAATACTAGCTGTAGGCTGAAAACAGCAATTGTCCATATCATGATAAATCATTTAGAATGCTTGCATTTCATTTTCCAATTCTTTAGCCTTGTCACCCTTCTTGAAACCTGTGCAAGAGGTTTTGTGGTATATTTGAGACTTGAGAAAATCTATTTATTTCTTTTTGCAGGAAGAACTCTCAAGAGCTATTCAATGCTATGGGATCAATGTATACAGCAGTATTGTTCATTGGAGTTACCAATGGATCCGCTGTTCAACCTGTTGTTTCTATCGAAAGATTCGTATCATATCGGGAAAGAGTTGCAGGATTGTACTCAGCTCTACCATTTGCATTTGCTCAGGTTTACTGGACTTACTTTACACTTATTTTTGTGGAAAAAATCCCCTAGCTATCCAAAAAATCAGCTTTATGATTTTCTTTCTTTGTGCAGGTTGTTATCGAGTTCCCCTATGTATTTGCCCAAACACTTATTTACTGTTCAATTTTCTACTCCTTGGCCGCATTCCAATGGACTGCTCTGAAATTTATTTGGTACACATTCTTTATGTATTTCACTATGTTATACTTCACTTTCTACGGAATGATGACTACTGCTATCACACCAAATCACAATGTGGCTTCCATCATTGCGGCTCCCTTTTATATGCTCTGGAACCTTTTTAGTGGCTTCATGATTCCTTACAAGGTAATTAACTGATTTGTCTCTTTTTTTGTTTTTTTTCCACTAACACTTTAAGCGAATTATCTTTAGCTATGTGCAATCAGGAATCTTGTTGCATAGAAATGCATCTCATCTCATCATCCTCTTGTTTGGCATTTTGGTCAGTCATGCATCTCTAAGTTTTCTGGCTGTTATCGGCTTCACATCATAACATTTTCAGTTTTTACTATTTTGATATTTAATTGAGTGATAATAAATATGATTAAACTAAAACAAAAATGGAAGATAAATTAAAATGGAGGAAAAAATAATAATTCAATCATTATAATTAATAAGATAGAAATAACGTTTATTTATTTTCAAAGTTTAATTTTTAAAAACCCAAAAAATTAAACATTTTTTCCTTATGATTTTTAAGAAGACCAAGATGAATAGTGAAAATAAAAAAAAAATAATGTATTTAACCAATTTACTATTTAAAATAAGTTATGTAAGACGTTAGTCTGCAAAACAAATAAAATTATTCACTAATTCTTATTTAAATAAAAAAATAATAAAACATCAAAAATGGTAAAAAATAACAGGTTCAAACACCATTAATGTATTTTTTTCCTTCTTTAAACTCAATAATATGAATGCACTAAAATGTGTCTCATTTCCTCATCCTCTTGTTTGACAGTTTTGTCTTTTATGAATAAACATACATCACTGGCATAACATCATAACATTTTCAGCTTTCCCAGTTCTAAGTCATACATTACACGCTAATGTCTGAAAACTTTTATATCACTTGTTGCTTTTTTTTTTTTTTAAGCCATTGGTGTTATATTGGAGTCTATTCAATTTTAATTAATTAATTCGGTTTGATTCAGATAGAATTACAAGGACAGTAATAGTCTCCCAAGAATTTATTTAATAGTAATAGTCTCTCAATAATTTATTTAATGTAACTACATATAACATGACTTGAATTCTAAACATCACTTAAGTGAGAGTAACTCTATGTCAGTTGATGTCAATGGTTGTTGGTATAAAAATCATATCCAAGACTAGTGCCAATTTCCTTGAGCTAGTCCTTTAGTTTTTCCATCATCATTCTTCAGTCATCCATGAAAATGTCTATACAATAAATGTATAAAGTTTCAATTGATTGCCTATACATTCCTTTTCTCCATTATCATTATTTCAGTCATACATAACATATGCTCTAAACAAATGCTATATATTTAATTTTACCTTTTTCCTTGTAAAAATAATTACATATAAACAGAGGATCCCTGTATGGTGGAGATGGTATTACTGGGCAAACCCTATGGCGTGGAGTCTGTATGGCCTCTTGACTTCACAATACGGTGATGATGATACACTCATGAAGTTGTCAGATAGGGATAACTTGGTACCTGTAAAGCAAGTACTCAGGGAAGTGTTTGGATATAGGCATGATTTCTTGGGCATAGCAGGTATCATGGTTGTCGGCTTCTGTGTGTTTTTTGCACTCATTTTTGGTTTTGCAATAAAAGCCTTCAATTTCCAAAGGAGATGAAAAGGTAGCAGCTTCGTTAGTGACTGATTAAATAAAAAAACAAAACCTTGCAGTGCTTGCAATCGACAAGTATGTCTCAACTATTAAAAAGTGAAAAATACTAAATTTGTACACCAACATATATATATAATATTTAATCATTTGTTTTACCTTGGAGTGAGGATAGTTATAGTTAGAAATTCTCGATTTGTCTAGTGTAAAACAATATTAGTTTACACATTTATAGCTAATTATGTATAATTTTATAGAATTACATCTAAATTGTAAAGTTGTATTCTTGACTTGTAAGAATTGAGTTGTTTCTCTTCCTTTTTTTTTATCTGAATTCTGGCTTTTACGATTGAAGGACTATAGTAGTTTAGTGCCATTAATATACGTCAAATGATCTAGGCACTTTGATAGAATGTATACTGCAGGAATAGTCCTCTTCATATGTTGCGCGACAAAAGCAGGGTGGACATTAACTCCAATAAACCGATGTCGACAACGCAGGATTCCAACTCTCCATTATCTGCACCGGTTCGAGCCCGTCTTTTCATGGTTATCTTGTTCTTGCATTTGCACTCAAGTGTCTGGGCTATTTACCAATTTAGGGAAAAAAATTCTTAAAATTCCCAATTTGTGTTAATTTTTAAAAAAATTTTATTTTTTATGGTACTTTTTAGAAAATTTTTCCAATTTATGGTACTTTTAGATAAGTTGGCGGGGAGAGAGATACTGGCGAAATGCACATATTGCCAGTGCTACTAGCGAAATGAATGTAAATTTTTTTTTAAATAATTTGATGCATTTTGCCAGTAGCACTGGCGAAATGCATCAACTTACTTTTGTATAACCGGATTTGACATTTGAATATAAATATACTATAATGATTATGTTAGTGTGTGCATGAGTGTGTGTGGGGTCTATTTTCGCCACATGTACGTGCATGATTTTTTATTGACATTTTTTTTTATTATTCATGTACTTAAAAAATTATATTTCTTACATAATTTTTTTATGTAAGAAATAAATTAAATTTATGTCATAAAAACATGGCTTGTTTTAGAAAAGAAAAATTTTATGCAAATTCATAGAAAAACCTAAGCCATGCAATTACAACGCTTAAGGGATATGTACATGAAAATTCATGCAAATTTATTATTTATGTACATGCAAATTCATTTATAATATTATAATAATTATAATATATGTATAATTATTAAATTTTGAGTTAAAATAACCATACTAATGTTAAAATTAAAAAAAACAAAAAAATCATGATCAATTATTATAATTATGATATTATTTTTAATATTATTATAATTAATTAACCGTAATTATTAAAAAATTAAAAAATTAAAAATTAGATGGATAGTATATATTAGATGGCTAAAAATTTCGGCTTATAATTGGCCATTACATTTGTTTGGTTGGCCTTGTAGCAACATAATCATAAAAATATTAAAATAAAAAACAAAAAAATTAAATGGGCAAATTTTTTTTTTTTATAGGTTGGTTGTAAAATGGGTTGCAAATTTTTTTGTACCATATGCATGGGACTCAGCATATATTTTTTTACCATATGAATGAGCTTTATTTTTTTTGTTTATCAATTTTAATCATTTCTATAATATATTAAATTAAAATAATCATAATTATGTTAAAATTAAAAAAAATCATAATATTATTATAATTAATTAATCATAATTATTATAATATTAAAATAAAAAACAAAAAATTAAAATTAAAAATTAAAATAAAAACACTAGGCCCACCGACACATACAACACACACAAACCTCACGAAAATTAATGCATAAAAACGACTTTATATTATTATTATTATTATTATTATAAAAAAATTATTTAACATAAACTTATATGGAAAAAAATTATATGTTGCAGTAAATACAACAATTATTAAAAAAATATTTTGAAATTAATAATTGTACTATCTTTTGAAAATTTAATTCTTTGGTTAAAATTCTAATATTTAAAAATATATTTTTTTCAAACAACTTAATTATTATCAAAATACTCCTTAACATTAAAAATAAGATAATATTTTTTATTGATGTAATTATTATCAAAATACTCCTTAACATTCAAAATATTATTTATTGGTGTAATGATGATGTCTACAAGTAAATAAAAAAAATTGGTGTGTGTGCATGAGTGTTAGTGTGTCAGTGTGCATGAGCAACGAATTTTTTTTTTTTTTATTAAACACCATTTTGCCAGTAAGACTGGCAAAATGGTGTTCAAAATTTTTTTTTTTATTAAACACCATTTCGCCAGTAAGACTGGCGAAATGGTGTGCAATTTTTTTTTTATTTATTAAACACCATTTTGTCAGTAAGACGAGCGAAATGGTGTTTAAATTTTTTTTTTTGCATTTCGTCAGTAAGACTGGCAAAATGTGTCTGGTCAAATTTGTCACCTAGTAATTTCACCTGTTGAAGAAGCGAAATGAATTTTTTCAAAAAAAAAAAAGAGCACAAAAATGGAATTTCTTCAAAAAGTACCATAATATGGAAATTTTGCAAAATTTTTACCATAAATAGGTAAATTGCCCACAATATGCTTGGAACGCATGCAAGTACTTTTTCTTTTACGTTCTAAAAGATGGTTTCCTCACCTTCTTTACCGAATTTGCTAGGTCCAAATGTGGAGGAAGCGATCTCATACCATAAAGGGAATTGAAAATATGCAAATAAGGTTATTGGGATAGAGGCTATTAAGCAAATCGGAATCGCAATCCATTCCACTTGATGAGAAAGGAGTATGTAAAGTGATGCGCTAAAGGCAACCACCATGGATACTATTGAAAAGAATAATGTGATAAGACCAACGCTCAACTGTGTTAAACATCGAAAAAAATCTTCTTGGGTTGAAAAGCGGGAATTGAACAGGCTCAAGAACATCAACAAGAGGTGGATGAAGAAAAGAATGCCAGTGCATCAGATATTGCAAAAATCATGAACGAAGGTTTCTTTAAAAATATGGGGATACCATGTTCTTGATTGTTGCCGCCTGGTACAGTAAAAGCAGCAGCAAACACAACAGTAACAACAAGTGCTGTTACTGTTGTGCATGATGCAGCAGTCTCCTTCATCCATTTTTCGCCTTCCTTGATTAGTTCTCGATGCTCTCATATACCATTTCTGGAGTGTACCCATAAGCATTTAACATATCTCTGTGCATTGGTGGGACGACTTTTTCCACTTCCTAACAAGGAATTCAGAGACAAATTAAACAATTGATAATCAAGAAGGGTGCTTATCCCCTCTTGTTTGCAAAATGATGTGTGTGTGTGTATATATATATTATGTATAAATGATTAGGTAGTTTATGACCTTGAACCAATACAGCTCGGGGATTGCATTTGCAGAGCAGCACTAGAAACCAATACATCTCGGTTCCTTAGCAGCGGTGTTCCTGGGTTCTTCTGCACCAGGATCTCTGCAGCGAGTGTATTTCCAGCAATGGCAGCATAATGAAGAGGGGTATCCCCACAATAATTGCCTTGCTCGATGTCTGACGCCGGCATGTAGTCTACAAGATGCCTTATCAAATCTGCGGAGTGACCTGTGCTGACTGCAACATGGAGAACGGTCTCACTCAAACCTGAAATTGGCTCATACAGTAAACTAGGGTCAGTCTTAAAGTGGACTTCTAATGTTCCCCAATCACCCCTTAGCGTTGCTTTATACAGCTCCAGATACTGGTTAGCAGCATTCTCATTCTCCAAGTCCGACATCTCAACTACTGCCTCTGTTAAAAACATATAAAAATTTCATCAAACGCTGATTAACTAGTAATTTTGCAGCTTATAACTAAATACACAATTGATATACATATTATCATTCTCCATTTGCTCACTTTCCACAGCGTGGCCATTGCTATTCCCATTCCAGCACCTCAATTCATTGGAAAAACTATCATCCACATTCCCTGCTGCTTGATCTGGCACAGAGGATTGGCTGGGATCCATCTGCTGTGGTTCCTCTCAAGAATCAAGATAGATAGTTGCTGCAATTGCAAGTGCTCTCTGGTTTGTGTAATAATTGAAAGAAAATACCCCAACAATTTTATAATCTATGCAAAAGTTGGAAATAAGTAAAATACCCATTCTTAAATTAAAAATTAAACAGATTTCACTAATTATTTGTTATAACCACCTATGATTTGTCTCTGTGCGGAATTTAAAATTCATAAATTCAGGTTCTATCTGTATCGCGAGCATTACTTTTCATTTAATTTAATGTTAAGGTAATGAAATTAGAAAAAAAAAAAAAAAGACCTGGGAGGAGACTTGCAAATTCCGGCTGTGTTTATTATATCTATTTTATTGGCAAGGTGGTATAACGATAAATTAAAAAAAAAAAATGATGCACTGATCTAAGCTGCAACGATTCAAGGCAGGATCTATTTACGGCAACATGGTATGATAATAATTTTAAAAAAATTATAATAATCTGTAACAATCCAAGGCAAGAGAATGATGTTCTACGCCAATATATGATTATTTTAATTTCAATTTATTGTCCAAAAGGTAGTTGCCAAAAAAAGTGGCATTTTATGAATCTTCTTTGGTTCAATTCTATTAAAAAAATTATTTCATTTCATATGAATTTTAAATAAGATTCATTTTCAAATTAATTTTAAATTAATTTGAACTAAACACATTTAATCAATAAGAATTAATTTAATGTTAAACAATTTCACAAAATTAAAAAGTTAGAATTGAAAGTGGATTTTACAAAGTTTTCATTTAAATCAAACACACTCATTTGAATTTGCAAATAAATTCCATAAAATTTTGTACGATTCATTTAAATTAAACACACTCTAAATGTGTTTTTGATATTATAGACGCAAAATTCAAGTATAAAAAATCAAACAACAATATTAAGAATCAAATTAGAAACTTTGTTGATCTTGAAAGTGGAGTATAATCTCTATAAAATTCTTATTACAAAGAATTTAAATCATTTGATTCGAATCTGGCAGTGCTTTGAAATAACTTGAATCAAGGATTTTTTGTAGCTTAATCTTGAATCAAATATGAATTTGGAGAAAAACATCTTTGATGATCTTATGGAATTTGATCTTGAAAAACTTTCAGTAGCTTGGGAGCCACCTCTATTTATAGGCACTTGTAGAGGTAGTGGAAGTGTTATGAATGGAAAACTTCAAGTCTTGAAGAACTTGAGTCTTGAACTTCAAAACTTGATTTCTTTATCTTGAGACTTGAATATGGCAGAGCTTCAAGGCTTCACTTCTTGATCTCTTCACATCTTGAGAGCTTGGGAGCCACCTCTCTTTATAGGCACTTGTAGAGGTAGTGGAAGTGTTATGAATTTCATAACTCTAGTGGTAGAATTGATTTTAACCAACTTTGATGCAATTTGATTGGCTCATCTGCATCATTATTTAAATAAATAATTTTTTATAATTATCATTTATTTATTATTATCTTAATGACATTTTTGAAAGTATTTGATTGGCCATTAAAATAATTTAATCAAAATAATAAACCAAAATATTTGATTGGTCTAAAATCTTTATAAATTTATTAGACTAAAAATATTTAATTAGTCTAATTAAATTATTTAATAGACCGAAAATATTTTATTGGTCTAAAAATAATTTCTAAAAATTTACATGTCTACAAATGCCCCTTTTGAGACTTGTTCACATAAATTATTGAAGTGGACACATCTCGAAAAATTTATGGAACATCGTAACATTTTAATTTTATGCCTTAGAAAATATTTGGCACTTGAAAATAAATTCATTGGCATTTGAAAACTTGAAAAAATATCCCTCAAAAAAAAAACTTGAAAAACTTTAATCCAAATAATATTAGGATTTGAAATATTTTTTTATCCTAATATAATTGAACTTAAATATTTAATCCAAATTTAATAAGAATTAAGAAATTGTAATCCCAAAATATTTTGAACTTGAAGAAAATTTTAATCATAATAGGATTTATTTTTTTAATCCCAATATGATTTGAATTTGAATATTTAATTCAAGTTTAATTAGGAGTAAAAAATTTTTTAATCCTAATATGACTTGAACTTAGAACAAAATTTAATTATAATAGGACTTTAAAAACTTTAATCCTATTATAATTTGAATTTAGAGAACTGAATCCTCTAACTAAGACACCTGAAATTCAGAGTCTAACAATTTCTCATCATTGGTTACTTGACAAAAGTATTACTTCAGGACCATCCTCTTTATTTCTTTGCAGGTTCGGCGCCTCCAATTCTTTAATGCAGAAATATGGCCATCAAACTTTTTCAGTGTGATTGTTCCCATGCAATTTACCAATCTTGGTCACACGTGAATGCCAAGAACTTCAAGCACAAACCATGAACCTTTTTCGTTTCGCTGGAGTAGTTTTGCTTCTTTTTTTTTTTGTTTGAGATGTGATAAATGGATAGAGTTTATCCAGATAGAAAGGGTAGATTTGTCCGAAATAGAGAAAAAAAGTAGATTTCCGCCATTAATGAGCAAGCCAACTTATTGTTCTACCCTTGCTGTGTAGAGTGTGAAGCTGTTGTGGAATTCGGGTTAATTTTCACCAATAATAAATTCACCTTGATAACTATTATTTAGGTGACTAAAGTGATAATGATTGTACTAAAAATTATCCCAAGATAAATTTCCAGAAAAAGTGGTGGGGTCACAATGCCACCTTAAAAACCACTCCTTAGACAGAATTTACCAAGACAAGTAATTTTAATAGCACAATAATCAACAACAACTATACTCGACAATAGCTATTAAATAGACATAAAAGAGAACACCAATATTTAACGAGGTTCGGCCAATTATGCCTACGTCCTCAAACGCTACCAAAATAATTTTCACTAATTGAGGAAATATTACAAAAGAGAGAAAGAATTAATTACCAATATATGGGAGAGGGCAATTTTGTAATTGGAAAGGGATATTCAACAAAGGAGTGGTTTTTAAGGAGGCATTGTGACCCCACCACTTTCCTAGGAATTTATCTTGGGGTGATTTTTAGTACAATCATTTTCACTCTAGTCACCTAGATAATAGTTATCAAGGTGAATTTATTATTGAATTCCACAACAATTGGTATCAGAGCTCTTGGTTTATTTTAGTATGCTTTGTGGTTGCGGCTTAGGCTGATCTTCCACATCAGAAAAAATTTCCTTGGGCTATTTGGCATTCCGCATCGACAGCTATTAAATAGAATTTGTAGCAGAAATGGCAGACAACACTAAAGAATCCACACCGAAGTCAACAGCTTCTTCATCTTCAATTTTGGCAAGAAATGCTGTGACAAATGCTAGATTTGCAGTGGAGATTT
>CATIWK010051658.1:0-14011 GCA_949634005.1 Mallotus japonicus | reverse complement strand
CTTACCGAAATTAGGATTGACTGTAGCCGATCTGAAACCTTATGAAGTGGTTATCAAGGCTTATGATGATACAAGAAGGAATGTGGAAGGGACATTCAGAGCATTGGTCAAGACGGGACCCATTGAGGCTTGGGTTGATTTACATATGATTGACATCCCCGTGACCTTCGCCATTCTGCTGGGAAGACCCTGGTTTCATCCTCTAGGTGGTGTGCCACCCACCATTCACTAAAAAATCAAATTTCTACATGACGATAAAGTTGTCACCATATCAGCAGAAACTGAGGCTGCTGTAGCTGCATTGAAGTTGGCACCTAAAAAGATTCCCATAAGTCACAGCTTTGAAGTCTGTATGATCTATAACGAGGCAGAAATGAGTGAAAAGGTCATGGGAATGATGCGAAACATGGACTTCTTTCCTGGTTTGGGATTAGGGAAGAATCAACAAGGTACGCCTAGACATGTGGAGCATGAAACGCTGATTCTGCAGCACGAAATAGGATATAATGGAGGTGATAGTCCTGAGGAGGAACTTGATATTTGGGACCAACTCAAGAAGGAGGAAGTCGAATGTGAGAGAAAAGCCTTGCGGGAGACTTTTGTAAAGGAAGGCACTGGTTATCCCTATAATGGAACCCCTGAGCCTATTCTAATGGCTGGAGAGGTGATTCCGGGGTATGAGATCTTCATTGAGTATGTGAATGGGGTGCAAAAGGCTGATACTGCAGATGTCCCTCTGGAAGAACTGATAGTGGCTGAAGAAGAGCCTGAGGAGGACGTTGCTGCTCTGGAGGTAAAAGACATCGATAGTCTGGACAAGGAGATGGATCTCGAGACCTATGTTCTAAATTCCATTGTGGATCTTTTTAATGATGATTTCGATGTTTCTCTTGCTTCTTTGTTTGAAACTGATGACTTGTTCTTTTCTAAGATAAATGCAATGAAGTCTAACTTTGCTTATTTATGCGATGTGCTTCCTAATGGTTATTCTATTTGTGATGATAATTTCATGCATATGTTTGACATTAATTCCACACAAACTGAATCATTTAACCTAGGCACAAATGATAACCCTAAAAATATATTGCTTGCTTCTGATTTAACTCATGATAAGAAGGAGAAAATGAAAGAAACGCTGAAAAGAAGACAGGAAGTATTTGCTTGGGCTTATGAGGATATGCCGGGTATCGACAAGGAGATTGAGGAACACAGAATCCCTACGTGTCCTCACATATCATCGATAAAGCAGAAGAAAAGAAGGTTGAGGCCTGAATGGGCTCTTTTGGGAAAAGAAGGTTGAGGCCTGAATGAGCTCTTTTGGTCAAAGAAGAAGTTGAGAAGTAGTTGAAGGCGAAGTTTCTAGAAGTAGTAGAGGATACCCACTGGTTGGCAAATATAGTTCCAGTCCCCAAGAAAGACGGGAGGGTCAGAATGTGCGTGGACTATAAAGATTTGAACAAAGCTTGTCCGAAAGATGACTTTCCAATGCCATATATCGACACCCTTGTCTATAGTACGACTTCTAGTACAATGTACTCTTTTATGGATGGCTTTTCAGGGTATAACCAGATCATGATGGCAGTGATCGACAAGCTGAAGACATCATTCACCACTGAGTGGGGCATCTATTGTTACACAATTATGCCGTTTGGATTGAAGAATGCAGGGGCTATTTATCAGAGGATGACCACTACTTTGTTGCACGACATGATCCATAAGGAGATAGAAGTGTATGTTGATGATATGATGGTAAAGTCTGCAACCAGAGAAGGTCATTTCGAAGCTCTGGACAAGAGGGATTTCATAAGGGCTATGTTAGCACAGGAAAGCGAGGGGAAAGTTGAAAACGTGGTAAAGTCATTTCATAAGGGCTCTGGTAAAGTCATTTCATAAGGGCTATGTTAGCACAGGAAAGCGAGGGGAAAGTTGAAAACGTGGTTTACTACTTAAGTAAGAAGCTGCTGCAGTATGAGACCAACTACAGTTTGGTAGAGAAGACGTGTTTAGTTGTGATCTAGGCAACGAAGAAGCTTCATCACTATTTCCAATCTTATAGCATACAAGCAGTTTCTAAACATGACCCCCTAAGATATCTTCAATAGACACCTTCACTTACAAGAAAGCTAGTCAGATGGTTAGTTCTGCTCACTGAGTTCAATATAGACTACATAGCGAAGAAAGTGGTGAAAGGGAGAGCAGTAGCAGATTTTCTAGTGCAGAACCCGATAACCGACAATCAAGAGTGGGAGTTAGAGTTTCCTGATGAACATTTAGTAGCAATAGAAATGCAAGGATGGAAAATGTACTTCGACAGAGCAGTCAACAATCGGGGAGCAGGTATTGGTGTAATCCTAGTCACGCCAGAAGGAGAAATGATCCCGATGGTGAAAAGGCTCGAGTTCGAAGTAACAAACAATTAGGCTAAATATGAGGCTTGTATCTTCGGAATGGAAGTATTGCGCAGTGTAGGGGCAGAAGACGTTGTTATATACGGAGATTCCATGCTGGTTGTAAAGCAAGCTTCAAGAGAATGGGAGGTGAAAGAAGACCGGCTGCGTCTGTATTGGGATTATTTGGTTACTGTTTCACTGTCTTTTACTCAGTGCAAATTCGTTCATCCCCCAAGAGAAGAGAATCAGATAGTGGATGCCCTAGCTACCTTGGCTTCCATGTGGGAAAGTAGAGAACGAACAGAAGTCAAGCCTTTAGTTCTAGTGAAATCCCGATATCCCTGCTATGAAGAGATAAGAGTAATGCCACTGGACACCGCTGAAAGGCCTTGGTTTTATAATCTGCAGCGATACTTAGAGACAGGACAGTTCCCTAAGGATGTGGAAAAGAAAGAAAGGATGTCTTTGAGAATGTTATCGCGGCAGTTCATAAGTCATAACGGGATGCTATACTAGAGGATGCCAACTGGTGTCCACTTAAGATGTGTCGATAAGGCTAAAGCTCAGGAACTTATGGAGGCAGTGCACGGGGGAGTATGTGGGCCATATATGAATGGAACGGTCTTGGCAAAGAAGATAACTCGTCAAGGATACTTCTGGCTGACCATAGAGACAGACTGTGTCAAGTTTATGAAGAAATGTCATAACTATCAAGCTTATGGCGACGTCAGTCATTTACCGTCTATGGAACTACAGGGAATGACTTCTCCGTGGCCGTTTGCAGTTTGGGGAATCGACATCATCGGGGAAGTGAGACCGAAGGCGTCAAATAGGCATCGATACATCGTAGTAGCCATCGATTATTTCTCCAAATGGGTTGAAGCGGAGTCGTATGTTACTGTCGGTTCGAAGCAAATGGCAAGGTTTATTGAAAAGAATATAATTTACCGATACAGATTGCCTCATCATGTTGTCACTGACAATGGCGTTCAATTTCGAGCAGAAACAACCGCACTGCTGAAGGAATACAAGATTGAGCATCACAGATCATCTCCTTACAGACCGCAAGCGAATGGTGCGGTGGAAGCTGCAAACAAAAATGTGAAGAAAATCTTGTCCAAAATGCTTGAGAATTATAAGGACTGGGCAGATTATCTACAGTTTGCACTGTGGGGATACAGGACTACTGCTAGGACATCAACGGGGGTCACTCTATATTCCCTAGTATACGGATGTGAAGCTGTATTGCCAGTGGAAGTTCAGATCCAATCATTAAGGGTTCTTTTAGAGTCTAAAATCCCCGAATATCAATGGGTGGAGAGTCGCTTAGCACAGCTTGCATTACTAGATGAGAAAAGGATGAAGGCCATGTATCATTCGTAGCTATATCAGAAAAGGATAGCTAGAACTTATAATAAGAAAATCAAGTCGGGGAAGATTAAAGAAAGTGATTTAGTGTTGAAACTCACAAAACCGATCATGACCGACCCACGAGGGAAGTTCAAGCCTAATTGGGAAGGTTTGTATCTGGTGAAGAAGTTATTCTCCAAAGGCGCTGCTATCATATCTGATCTGGAAGGGAATGAATTCAGGGAACCCATTAACCTTGACAAGTTGAAGAAATACTTCTTGTGAGAGTCTCGCTAGGGAGAAAACCTCACAAACGGGGCTGTCTAAGAAAAAGTTAGAGACTGGAAAATGAGAAAGTAAAAAGTCCTACTGGATTGAAAACCTTGAAAGAGGCGGTCCAGGAAAAAGTTAAGGACGTGTAAAAGGAGAGAGAGAGAGAGAGAGCGAAAAATGATTAGTTGGAAAACTTGCAAGGGCAAGCCAACTAACGACACGAGATATGTCAGAAGCGAAATATATATGTATATTGTGCTTAAATTAAAGAAACAAATTATTCTAATTATTGTTAAACATTGCATTAAGTGTCTATTACAAACTGTTTAATTATAAAAGGAAACTCTATTTCACAAAATGGAAATGACGACTTAGTTCATAACCTAATTTTGTTTCCTTTTCTTTTGGTGAACATTCTGAGCACTCGATGCTTGCAACTCTCTCGTTCTTCTACTTCTAATGAATTCATCTTTTTCTGTCTGTTGCAACTGAATCCATGCCTTATATTGATCATTGGTGGATGGATCTCCGTTGTAGTCTATGTTCCTCTGAATAGCCCTTTGAGGCCAAGCGGCTATCAAGTTATCCAGGAAATTCTGAGTGAGAGGCCCTAGTTCGAATTCATGCATAAGTTTCGGGATTAATTGTTTTTTCCCGTACTGTCGACAGAGGCACGCGGGATTGTAAAATGTAGCAGAATGAAGGCCAACAATAGGAACATAATAAGTGTAAGAATGAAGAGTTATATGTTGCAGTCTCCACCATGGGCACATCCATCAGATCAGAGAATCGGGAAATATTGAAAGCCAACCTTGAATATCGCCCGAAATAAGATGCAGTCTTCTAGTTCTGCAATGCTTGGCCCTGTAGCGTGCAATGTTTTGCAGGGGATCTAGCAGTCCTAGTTTCTCATGAAGCCACATCTGCAATAATGATGAATGGAATATTTGGAAATGACAAAAGGTACAGACAAAAAGAGAAAACTAACCTCTAATAGCAGCGGACTCCCAGTGAATCGTTTTGTTGATGAGAAGTTATCCAGTCCGATGATGGTTTCTGCTAGGATGAGGGGAAATGGATTGAGCCCTGCTTCCACTTGACCTAGGATGTGGAGGATTTTCGAGTCATAATTCCCAGAAGGGGAAACAAGCAGAAACTGAGCATACAGACAGAGGGCCATCATTCGGGGCCAGCAAGTTACTGTTCTGTCCATATATGAGACAATCTCAATAAAGGATTCTAACTCAATATTAGAGCCGAGAATGCAGTGAGCTGAAGACTGAGGTGAAAGAGCTGAAGACTGAGGTGAAAGATCAAGCACCTGGGCCATCTGATACTGAATAGAGTATGGATCCGAAATTCCAAGGTTAGGAGTTGCAAGTTGAGAAGCGGAATCCATGCTACAACCTGATGTAGCTTTGAGTTCTTCCGGCAGGGGGCATAGTTCCATAGTACTAAATCGAAAAACATGTTTTTGAGGATCTCAGGATTGAGACATAGCATGGAGGAAGAGGAAGTTGATTCTCCTAGCTTGTAGTGATCTGAAGATTGATAGGTGAAATGGCTCCAATTTGGCCCATGATCCGCCATCCAGGCTCGTCAGGATCTAATGTAATTGTTTGAGGCTTCTTTTAGTCATTTTTGGGGGCTTGGGTACTGTTTGGAGAGAGAAAATGGAGGTTGAAGATGAAGAGGAGTTGCAGAAATGAGGGACTCAGGTTTTAAAGGAAATGC
Source organism: Mallotus japonicus (assembly GCA_949634005.1). NCBI lineage: Eukaryota > Viridiplantae > Streptophyta > Magnoliopsida > Malpighiales > Euphorbiaceae > Mallotus > Mallotus japonicus. The sequence goes on along the minus strand of CATIWK010051658.1, from coordinate 8,264 downwards.
AGGACTGGCGAGGCGGCGATAGCCTCTTTGAAGAGGTGACGCCTCTTAGTCCAAGAGGTGATTGTCTCTTAGGCCAAGAGACCATCGTTTCTTATAAAGAGGCGATCGCCTCTTCACTAGAGATCCAAGAGGCAATCGCCTCTCCACTAGAAAAATGAAGTTGAATATCCCAAGAAAATTGCATGATTCAAACTGAAAATGCCAGATTCACCTGTCAGGAAAGAGATTACGCACACAAAGACATTCATGTGTTCCCAAAGATGTGAATAAATGAGATTGATTTAACGAATATTCAGTTTATATGAAAAATGAATGAATAAATGTATGTAAAAATAACTGCTGAAACATCAGGACTAAGCAATAAATGTTAGTATATCTCAAAAAGGGGGTCCTAAGCTACAGACACACGCCCTACTCTGTGTCCTTTGAGTCCCTAGTGTCATCCCCGGCACCTGCAGTGGCTGCAGTCTGATCCCCACCATCTGCCCTATCCTCGGCATCGTTTTTGTCAATCTGAAGGACCTCGATCTGAAGCTTGAGGGTAGTGATCCTCTCTTGGATCCCTCTGTCCAGGTCCTGCACACAAGTATGAGGTAAGAAAGACATACATACATGCATAAATATAGCAATAGGAGGAATGCTTACCCTCCACTGCTGAGTGACCTCCAGCAGGTAGTCTCTCTGAGCCTCGATCAGTCTATACATGTATTGACCCTGCTCTAATGGAATCTGACAAGTGATTAGTGTTAACAAATATTTCAAGAATAATTTGATAGACAAGTTTGAGATGTACCTATATGAGTGGTGCTTGGGAGAACGCAAGCCGGATCGAGGTCCTCATCCAACCTGAGGAATCGGCGAGACACCTCTCCAGGAGGGACCCAACATCGAACCAGGGAATCAGGCACATGAGCGAGACTGCTGATCACTGTTGGAGTAAAGGAACTAGAAGGGCCAGCGGGAGGTCCACCCTGCTATACTGCGGCTGATGTACCCGCGTCACTTTGCTCTGTGCAAGGCCATTGGGAGGCCCTCTCCCATGTCGGAGGTCTAACTTGAACTGTAGGACCAATAGCCATAGCCTAAAAATGAAAAGCTTCATCAAAATCTAATAATTTAGCAAGAAGTGAGCTGAAAGTTAAAAGCATACCTGAGAAGTGGACCCAACGGTAAAAGGGACTTGCTGTAGGAGGTGAGATTGAACAAAGTCCAGATATCGACTCTTTACTCGCACTGTGTGGTCGACAGCTGGCTCTTCAATGACAGCTCGATCGAACTCCTCACCCTCCATCTCGTATGTCCATAAGAGATACCGAGGAGGAGACTTCAGGACACATCTGACTTGGGGACCTCCACTCCAGTTGAGGACCCTCTCCCCGAGGTACCTTACCTGGAAACCGGGACCTCAAAGCAAGACTCTCCGCAAAGAGAGGGGCCTGGAGTGCACTATCTCTGGGTTCCACCGGTTCTCGGGACCCATGGATCACTCTGTATCTGTAAAAAGATAACAGGTTAGTAAATGAAATTAACTGAATACTAAAAGAGTATGTGTCTGTTGTTTCAGGTACCGCCTCAGGAGTCAGGGAGTTCAGACGCTCCCGATGAACATGAGCTAGAGCCAGGTGCCTCCTCAGGACGCTGCTAGCACCCCACCGCTGAATAGCGGGAAAATGATTAGCAATGCGAGAGATCCCTGTAATCAGCTCTAGCTCTAATCCCCAGACCTACAAAATAAATCCATTAGCAAACAATAATAAGGTTTTTGAAGCAGTGGAAGAAGAATGAAGAATACCAGAGTAGCGTGCCAGAAGCTACAAAATCTCTTCGCCCCGCGTACCACCTCATCCATATTGCGGTATAGGTACACAAGGGCACAACTACCCCAGTCGTAAATGGCCACCAAGTCGAGATCTCAAAGCAGCATCAGGAACATCAAATTGATAGAGCTGGCAGTGTTGGCAAAAAGAGTAGTGCCAAGTAGGTACACTAGAAAGGCTCGTACCAGCTGATCGATCTCTTACGGGGTGGTGATCGCCGTGACTCTTTCTCTTGCGTAAAAGCTCTGAATCAAGCTTGATAGTGTGCGTCCCCTTCATATCTAGGACCATGCCTAGAAGGCGATTGATGTAAGCAAAAGTCTCAGCCATTATCCGATGCAAGCTAGCATCAAAGGGGACCGAATCTCCAGCACATGCTATCTCGGTGATGGCAGAAAACGCGATCGGATCAAGAGTTAACTCCCTGAAGGGAAGATGAAAAGTGTGCGTCATGTCAAACCACCTCTCCATCAACGCATGAAGTGGCTGGTAGTCGGTCTTCCCCTGCTCCTCAGGAAAATACAAGATGAAGTCCTCAAATCTAGTGTCCTGGATCCGGTCTCTCTGATCGTCTGCAAGCTCGTTGTAGAAAACATGAGCCCTATGGAAATTCCCTGCTCCTTTAAATGTCTGCACGTCATGCTGTAAAAGAGATTAGGGAAGTAAATTAGTTTAATGTCATTTGAATGTTTTGAAGTTGAAAAAGAAAATGAAGTATGTGAGATTCTGGTCAAGAGATGATCGCCTCTTGCCAAGGGGCAATCACCCCTTTTAAGGAGGCGAAGTCCCCAGAATGGCCTAAAGGGTGAATGTCCCTTATGAGGAGGCGATAGCCCCTATCCAGGAAGCAATCGCCTTTTCAGAGAAAAGGAAATGATCGTCTCTTTGACAAGAGGCGATCGCCTCTGCGGTCCGAAGAACGAATCTGTTTTCAAAAATTTAATTTAAATCTACATTTTAATCATGCATTTGTTCATTTTTCTAGCCCTAAGTGAAGAATAAACATGTATTATGATTAACCCAGTGAATTTTTGCATAAAACAAGGAGGATTTAGGGTACTAACCTCTCCTGAAGCGAGAGAGCAGATATGTGTCCTGAGATCAGCTAAAATGGGGATCGTGTCGCCCCTCGAGAATTTGTGCATGCACGGGGGATGAATCAGAGGAGGGATGAGATCCCAGGGTAGAAGGGGTGGAGTCCTCTTAGCGTCCATATTTGAAAAAACAGAAGCACGGGAAAAACATGGAGAAAAGGAGAAAGGAAGGAAGAAAGAGAGAAAAGAGAAAAGTAAAGGAAAGAGTTAGGTTTTTCCTTTATATACCTTTTTTTTAAAAAAATATAATAATAAAATAAATGATGATGATGAATGAGTGAAATGGAAAAAATAGAGATGTTGATAGATGAAAGCGAAGAATTTCTTCAATCCCGAAAATTTTTATTAGAGATGAAGAATAGTTGTCGGAATCATCGAACAGGTGACCGGTCGGGCGAAGTTCCCGAGGTGTCACAGTTGTATTTGATTTATTAAAGCAAGTAATTGGTCGAGCGAAGTTCCCGAAGTAATGTATTCGTGTCTAATTTTTAAAACATGTGTGGTTCAAGTGGCCGACCCGAAGTCTAGGACCAGTTATGAAGTATCTGATCGAAGTATCAAGACAGAGGGACTACCTCTCGGGCCAAGAAAACTAGAGGATGACAGCGTGAGTTACCCACATCAAGACAGAGGGACTGCCTCTCGGGCTAGGAAAACCCGAGGATGACGGCGTGAGTTTCCCGTATTAGGACAGAGGGACTGCCTCTTGGGCCAGGAAAACCTGAGGATGACAGCATGAGTTCCCGTAAGTGATGAGTCGGGCTTGATAGAGTTCCCAAAAATCACAGCTAATGAGATGACTGTTCCAGTTTGAATCCCTGAAGTCTGCAATGGTCGAGTAACTTTGAGGGCCAAGAAAACCCCAAGATCACGGTTACGTTTCAAGTTGAAAGATTTGCTTCTCGAGTGAAACTCGAGAACGAGGTATGCCGGTTGTTATTTCGTTTATTATTCTGTGTTTGTGTGTGTTGCTTTTTTAAAAAAATTAAATGCATGAGTGCTATTTTTTCAAAAAATCAAAGGGCCAAACTGTAGACACCCGGTTCAGTCGGCCCGTGATAGGGGACGAACTGTGGATGTTCGGTTTGATCGGCCAACAATGAAAGCCCGATGATGAAAGCTCGAATTCAAATGCAAGAGGAGTCTGAAAATCCTTCTTAAACAGGCCCGAAACCCTTGTTAGAACCCAAAATAAGCCCAAACCTCTTTTAGGCACAAAACCAGGCCTAAGCCCATTGGCCCGACATTTAGGCTCGATCTGAGGGTTGAAGAGGCATCGCCTCTTCAGCATAAGGCGATCGCTTCCTGGCCAAAGGGCCAAGAGGCGATTGTCTCTTTGCCTACCCACTTGCTGCTGCATTAAATGCAGTATGGTGATTCCAGCAAGCTGGCGGCCCCCACTCTATTTTGCTCTGCAGAACTACATGGAAAAGGGGATTTTTGAGAGAAAAGAGGGAGGCTAAAGGGAAGGTGATGATGAAAAAGGAAGTAGGGTAGGGGGTGGCCTAAGGAGCTTAAAAAGAGAAGAGAGGAGAAAAGGAAAGGAGGTTAGCAATTAAGGGGAAGAAAAAATAAGAACTAGGAGAGCTGGAGAAGAGAGAAAGGGACATTCTTGAGAAAGAAGAGTGAATTCTTGTTGAGAGAAGGGAGATCATTGCTAGAAAAGGCCTTGTTCTTGAAGGAGACGTAGGAGATCTTGCATTTGAGGGGCATCTCAACCCATAAATAGCTTATGAGGGCTAAGTTAGGGAGATTAAGCTTCACTCGATCAGTAAGAACCTTTCTCTTTCAGCTCTTGAGTTTATACTTTACGTAGAGTAGCATTTCTCTTATTTCTTGTGTTCTAAGTTGTAATTTGTTTACATTCTTGAGTTATATTAATAACATGGTGATCTGAGAGCATTTAGTATCTTTGTAGGAGTTTATTTGCTTTACATGTGATTTCTTGCTTTACGCAAAAGCAAAAAAAAACTTCTTAGTGTAGTAGTGTCTGGATAGGAGGCGATCGCCTCTTGGTCAATAGGTGGCGCCTCTTTGTCAAGATGCGATTCCTCCCTTCCAAGTGGCGATCGCCACTTTACCAGGGTTGAGCACAACTCTGCTTTGAAATTTCTCTTAGTTGATGCATGATCCGGACTTTGATAAGTTTCCATGTGTTTATACACACAGTCTTCCATGCATGTTTATTTTTGTTATTCCATTTGAGTTAATATTTAAGTCCTTATGAACTTTGCTTGTATTGCTTGAATTCAAAGTAGTCTTGTAAGTTCATTATCATAAGGTTTTCTTTTATGTTTTGGGAGATTAACCTCTGAGATTTGCAGAGACTTAAAGTGATTCGTTAATTAAGGGGAATTGATTCCTCTTCATTAGTTCTTGAGAGGTTTTGTAACAGTTTACTTTCCATATATTTCTAGTTTATTTCCTGTATATTATCTGTATATTGCGGTTTATGTTTAGTATATTTTTGTTTATTTCTGTCTATTCAAAGTAAAGTGTTGTAATCCTTAATCCCCCTCCCCATTTATTCGAAATGTATGGCTGTAAATTATAATTTTTGATGATTGTCGGGGCTAATTGCATGAAATGAGATTAATGTGCAAACTTGGAACTTAAGTGTAAAACGTGACACTTGACTGAAGGCAATTACTATTTACATGTTAATAAGGAAATAATTGAGTAATTAAAGGTAATAAATCGCGAAACATAAACGGAGGCCGATCGCAAGGTCGGGTGGATATTCAAATATCCATACCCAGTTTTTGGACCTGTTCTCTGATGACGGCTTCTGGGAACCTCCGTGGAATCTAGTTCCTGTACAAGTGTATCTTGGTTTTCATCTGGGTGGCGACTCCATCTCCGATTAGGCTTAGACCTAGCTCGTATTTCCTAGTGGGCCTTGAGTCCACATAATACCATGGTTGCCAACATTTGGGCGTGCGCTAAACCCCGCCTCCTACAGCTGCATTTGCAAATTTATGGTAGATCGCAGAGATCATTGTATTTTGTCCTAGATTTTACAGAAGGTTGCCAAGAGAATTGTTTAACTTCAGAAGTTATATTGGCTCTTTGTAAAAAGTTGTATTCGTCTCTTTGTTGATCTTCCCTGACAAAGTTTAAGAAATGTGAACTTAAAGATTATCTATCTCACCAAATTATTTTCCCTTTCCCCTTTTTTTTAGCTAGGGATGGAGTTATGTTTGTACAATTCTCATTGCAGTTCTTTCTCTGGATGACATTTTGTTTATGTCACCCTGTAAAATTTCTCCATGCTGTCTCCAATATTATAAAGTTTTCCCATTTACCTGATACCTTTGTGAAGTTTTCCCATACTATAAATTTTGTTTTGCATTGCACTATTTTTTTGAAGGCTAGAGTTGTTTGGCATGTGTTTGCTTTTGCTCAAGTATTGTTGACTTCTTTGTTTTGGTGATGATGGCTGGAGATTGATGAAAAAACAACAATATATATTTTCTTTAATTCTAATATTGATTTTTTTTTTGAGTTAATCCTATGGTATCAGGTGTGGATTTTAGAGGTGCTTAATATTTGGCTCTTAGTGTATTTTTTTTAATTATTGTTCCAATAGTATTAGGACTTAGGATTGTACAGGTCTGAATGATTATTATTTTTGATCTACCATTAGGTAGATGGAGAAAATTGAGATGTATACATCCTAATTAATTGGAATATAAAAAATTAGTGCTCTTTATTTTCACAATTGCTTTTTAAACAATTTCAATGAAATACATATCTAAATTTTATAATCACTCTTACATTATTATGACATTCTAATAAAAGTTACAATTTTCATGTGCGTTTGAGTTAGATAATGTTAATCTCCATCTCATAATAGTTACAATTTTCAAAAATAACCCTTATAGATGATAAATTACCATAAAAAATTATCTTATGAACTTACAAGGACTGTACTCAAGTCAAAAAATATTTTTTAACTTTCTCTATGAATTATGTAGTTTTTTTGTAACAAAATTACGTTCATCTGCATTCATTCAATAATTTTAAAGTATTTCGTAAAAAAATTATTGCTAAATAATTCTCCACGTCAAATATATTTATTCCCATTACAAACAACAACAAACATCAACATCTTATTATTTTCTCAATATACTCAAAAAGCAATTAATTTCAACATATTATTAAATATAATTTCAGTCCACATATTGTAAAAATATTTTAAATAGAAAATAGTCTTCCGTGCATCGCGTGGGCCAAACGCTAGTTTTCTATTAATAGGAGGTGATAGGATTTAGGCATTAACATAATGCATAATAAGGATAGTCCCTTTTTAAATCAGATAAAAATTAATTTTACTAATTAATGATGGTATGATTTGAATTTTATATCTCATAATGTCTTTGAAAAGAGATGAACACTAAATCTTTATCTTGCTGATAAATAGTCTATTTTTTTTGGATATAATGTATACTAAACTCTAACTAATTCATGTCGATCCAGATAGGACCATAAAAACTCTGAAGGTCTATCAATAATTAAGCTTACACATATTCTCAATGTATTCTAATAACATATTCTCAACCAGAGCGCAAAAATCTTCGTAGCAAGGAAACGTTTTTTATAACCTTAATTTGGTGGACCAATTTGTCACCAAATACAAAATCATTGCAGAACTAAAATAGTGCTTTGTCGTATATAAATGCCATATATAATCAATGTCAAATTCCAAAATTTAATTCCAATTTTTTTTTTTTATCTATGACAAAAAAAAATTCCAAAATTTAATTGTTTTCTTCATTAATCATGTTAGAAGTTGACATTGGTGTTTTCTATGTTTTATCGAGAAAAAGGTAACAAAAGAAAAAAAATTACGGGTTGTTTCTTGTATAGTATTAAAGAACTCTACTCAAGTGATATTTTTTAATCATCATTAACAATTACTCCCTCCGCCCCATAATATTTGGCAAAGTTGATTCTACACACAGATTAAGAAAATTAGTTAATTATAGTTATTTTGTGTACTTTTACCACTTTGTTACTAAAATACCCCTATTAATGCTTTTTATTTTATCAAGTATGAATAATACTTATTTAATGTCGTTGATAAGATCAAAATTAATAATTTAAAAAAATACCATCAATTTTAATACTCCTACTTAATAAAATTGTCTTGCATTAGTATTCAAATACTACCGTATTAAATGTCACTTTAGTAACAAAAAAATTGAAAAATGCCGCTAAAAAATGGTTTTGCACTAGTATTTGACAAAAAATGGTTTTGCACTATTATTGACAAAAAATGGTTTTGCACTAGTATTTAATACTCTTACTTAATAAAATTGTCTTGCATTAGTATTCAAATACTACTGTATTA
>CATIWK010051612.1:0-13922 GCA_949634005.1 Mallotus japonicus | reverse complement strand
CACTTAATTCCCCACATTTCGCATACATGTCAACCATAGAACTCCCAACAAACACTTTGAAATCAAACCCAGTTTCAATGGCAAAAGCATGTACAGATTTCCCAATATCACACCTTCCTAAAAAGGCACAAGCTTTGGTAGCACTAGGGAATATATGGTCATCAGGCATAATATTATCAACAAGCATTCGACGAAAGTATTCAATGGCGAGACAAGGAAGGTCATTTTGAGTTAAAGAGGATATAACAGAGCTCCAAGTAGTGGATGATTTTTTATGGGTTTCTTCAAAAACTTGAAGAGACAAAATGGGCAATTGAGTCTTTGAATAAAAGTTGATGAGATAGTGAGAGACAAGTGGGATTCCTTGAATTCCTAATTTAATGATATGGGTATGGAGTTGGAGGCCATTTAGAAGTGATCTTGATTGAGTTTGAGATAAAAGAAGGTTACAAATGTATCTATATTTTTCTTCAAAAGATAATTCATTTATTATTATTTGATTTTGAGAAGAGGACTTTTGGAAAGAAGAACTTGAAGAAGAAGATGATGATTGATTACAAGTGGGTTTTTGTTCTTGTTCAAAACTGGGTTTAATTAAGATGTTTTGTAATAGTTTTGTGAGAGTGGTTTTGGTTTCTAGGGTTCTTTTATGAACAACTTGGTGAAGCATTAAGCCTGCCCGTTTCTGGTTAAGTGTTGGAGCTGTTTGCATTTCTGCAACTTTATATTTGGCGGGAGGGGGGGTTTTTATAATGTAAAACGCAGCGTTTTGGAGCGAACAGAGGCGAGTATTTATTTATTTATTTGGGTAAATTACGATTTGTCTCTGTATTTTGGTCCAATACACTACTTCGTCCCTGACATTTAAACAATACTTATTCATCCTGACATTTGCTTTTTTTTAGCACTCATTAGTTTTTCTGTAGGATGAAATAGTATAAAAAAAAGTAAATATTAAGGATGAATAAGTATTTTTTCAAATGCCAGGGATGAAGTAGTGTATTAGATCAAAATATTAGATACGAAGTCGTGTATTAAATCAAAATACAAGGGAAATCGTAATTTACCCTATTTATTTTTGTACCTCTCTATTGTTCTCCAACATTCTCTCAGAACCTGCAAGCCCTAATTTTTTTCTTCTTTTTGTCAATTTATGGTACTGCAAATTTGAAACTTGACTATAACTGGTCGAAGATTGCTTAAAAAGTTGCTAGCTTTGTGCAAAAATGGAGCAACAAGAAGCGTTAATATGGAAATCAGAGTCATCAGAGTTCCCAGAATCAATGGTTTCAGTGAGTATAGGCAGAGCCATAACCACTCTACTTGGAGCTCGCCCCAGAAAGCTTAACGACTCCATTTCTCGCCTTTCTCTCGACCCAAACAAAAGACCTCCACTTGGGTCATTAGAGGATTCTTTATGGTTTCTGCATAAGTTTGTTAAAGATGCTGTTGAAAGAGATCACAATTTGGATGATTTTCTCATTCCCATCATTCAACATGTAATGATATCCTCGTTAGTTTTGTTTTTCCTTTTACTATCTATAATTTGATGCAAAAAGTTTTAAATTTCAATTTTTTCCTTTTGGTGTTTGTGCTATAGTCGGTTTCTATGAAGAAAGACTTGAAGCATGGTGTGCAAGGAATAATACTTATAAATTGGCTGTTTCAAGATGAATTCCTTTTCCAAGCCGTTGCTAGGAATCTCGGTGACATTATTGTGAGAAAAGAAGATCATTTTATAGCTCTTGCTTGGTGTATTCTTATTCGTAGACTTGTGGAGTATGAAAATTTTATGGATCAATGTGCTCTTAATGGTGAGCCGATAGTTTCTGCTAACCTTTTTTCTTTCCTAACGCTGAATATTTGTTTTTCTTTCTTGTACTTTTGTTTCCATGAAAATTGTTGTGATTGTGAATTTTCTGAATGGCAGGAATAAGGGACAACTACAGTGCTTTTCTGAAGATAATTTGCTCATTTGTCCCGCATTTGTTACACATAATATGCAAAGGAAGGTAGATAAATCCTTTTTGCTGGTCTTGGGTGAATTTGGTGCTAATTTATGGACAGTTCTGTACTGATTGAGTTAACAATGCATTGTGAAATAGCTCATTATTAAATTTATTATTCTTATATGATTATGTCCATTAAAGAGTTTGAGTTATGATCGATATCATTATTGAGAAAGTGGCCCATTGTTCCACTCATTGTTTTTACTGCTTTTTTTGGTCTGCTCCTGTTGTTGCTGGATTTAGTGGTCTACTTAGTGATATTTCTTCTAAAATAATTGGTTTTTCACTAAATGTGATAAACACAGTTTATGTTGTAGAGTGTGTTTTTGTAGCTTGAATTTGGCTTGGTACTGTATAGTTGTTGATTTTTACATGTTCTAATCTGTGCCAAGTAACGTGGTTTGCATGGTCATTTGAATTCTTAATTGCTCAGGAAGTGTTGCAAATTGTTCACCTGAATGTATATGTGATATCTAAAATGCAATGTCCATACATCATATTGTTTTTTCACCTTTTCTTATTGCATTTTTTTATCATTTATCTTTGTAGTACTTTGGAGGATGGAATTGAGTTGCCTTCTCGCCTGTCAATATCTGCTGCTGATTGCATCCTAGCTATTAGTGATGCATTAACAAAGAAGCCTAAGGCTTTGAGTAACAGGCCAAAGCCATTGAAGTCGAATGCATCAGATCGGCCTATTAGTCTTGTACCAGCTTCCATAGGAGAAAAGAAAGTGAAACCAGCTTGTAAATCATTAAATGACTCGAACCTTAACATGGCACACTTGCTTTGGGACTTGATTGAGTATCTTATTACTCTAATGCAGAGACTCCTTGCTGTATGTTCTATACTTTTTATTTTTTTGTTCCCCATCATTATCTTGTTTATATTTTGCTCTGTTCTAAGCTATAATTAGGCTGCTGAACTTCTTTTGTTGTGCTTTCTCTGCATTATGGTACTCTATTTAACAACTATATGTAACTAGATTTATTTATTTATTTATTTTTTACTCTTTGCTAGAGTAGTTTACCTCTACCGCATTTCTGGCTTTGACATTAGATAAATTTTTGCTATGGTCATCAAGTAAAAGTTCTCCTCTCTTTTGATGGAAAACATTACACTGTTGAATTATAGAGTTACTTTTTACCAGATTGAATTGATTGAGGTGATTCCTAATATTAGTTTGACTTTTATGCATATGCCCATGAAACTTGTCATTTCCTAATATTAGTTTGACTTTTATGCATATGCCCATCAAACTTGTCATACATATGATCTTTTCTTGTTTGAAATTTGATGGGTGTTATAAACCTTTACATATATATATATATTTTAAAGAAATTTCTTTTTTATTAATAGAGTACCAATTTCTGACTCTAGAAAGAATGCTTATGGAGTACAAACCTTATCTTAACTCTATCATCTGTGAATTATTTGTAATTTGCATTAAGCACAATATGGATTTCTTAGCATCAGCTTATGCATTCACATGGAACTTCCTTCGTATGTTGATGCTTTGGCTTGTGCAGTGGAATAGAAAAAGTAGGCCTTTACATGCTAAAGGAGTGGAGCAAGTGCTTAAATGGTTGCAGAAGATAAAAGAGCAGTACAGCTGTGTTCAGGATGAGGCAGGTCCCATACTCGCTGTTTGCCTTTAGCAATTGCATATATCTATTTATGTCTAATTTTCCAAGCATAATGACCTATTTGTCTGCAATATGGAAAACAGGTGCAACCATTTACAAAACTGGAGCCTTGCTACTCTCTTCTTGTTGGAAGCACTATGGCATTTTGTTGCACTTGGAAGATCATAAGTTTTCTCAGCGTTACAAAGAATTGTTGGACCAGTACTTATCTGGCATCCAGGTTATTTTTGTAGAAATCTTTGCTCTCACTACTTCTGTAATTTGCAATTTTGCACGAGAATCTAGCATCCAGGTTATTTTTATCCAATTCATAAATTCTCTACATTTGGTTGTGGATGGAAATTGTGAAAGGAACAAAAACACATGGCATTGAAAGACTTGGTAGTTTGTGCCAATGATGGTTGTGGTGGTGTGAAACCATTTTCCTTCCTTTTCTTGTAACTCACTTTAACCTAAACCACCTTTTTGGTTAACTCCTTTGGTCCTTCCTCAGCACGAAACAACTTTATAAGGAGGTGAAGTACTATTTCAATAGCATTATATGCATTTTGATAAAGTGCACTTTTCTATTCAACCATGATAACTTTGGGAGCATCCACTGTTTTAGGATTAAAAAAAAAAAAAAAAACCTTTGTTGTTTACTCTTGCTTGAGTTCAAGCAAATTTAGTCATTGTTCTTAATTCATAAACCAGTGTTAGTTTTGGTGTCTAGAAATGCATCAGAAAACTCCACCATATGTGTTTGCTAGAAACTTTTATTTGTGGTGGGGGGTTGTGAGCAACTTTGGTCTCAATATAACTTGTATCTCTATTTATAATGGCATCTTTAATGTTGACACATACATTAAAAGAAGTAGCAAAATAGATAGTATTCGTAATACTTTCTTACATCTAACACATATTTTTCATTGGTGTTTTTCTTGGTTAGAGAATTCTTAAATTGCAGCTTTTGCACATCCTTGAATTTTCTTTCTTACATCACCAATGTGGTTGCAGTTTATATAGCTATATTCTCAACTTTTAGCAATTTTTATATTCAATGTGTAAAGTTAGTTTATTTGGTTTGTATATATCATTGCTTTAGTGAGGATATTGTAAGTAATAACTGTAAGGTGTGAAATGTTAAATTTTGTGAATTCATCAACTTACTTAAGAACTTGAAAAATTTCAGGAGAAGCCAAACAATGATTTCCTAATTCTAAGGTATTAAAATTTATAAACCTATAGGGTATTAATATAAATGGACTTAAGGTTAGGTGGGATCTTGGCCCTCCCCTACCCTTTTAGCTCCACGAATTTTTGCTGGTGCAAGAATTCTTGAAAGGCAATTGCCTTCTCCCATTCTCTTGTCCCCATTTTACATAAAAGCCTCTTTCTTTTTTCCCCCTCTTTAAAATGCCTATAGTGTAGGTTGAAATGTTTTGCATTACATGTGCAGAGAAGAAGGTTGTTTTGATTGAAAGAAGTAGTAAACAGGAAAATTTTACATTTGATTTAACGTACATGCACATCATCCAAAGTTGCACACTCTTTTCTTGCTCTCTCTTTATTCTTCAACTTATATATTTTGTATCATTCGAGTGATGGAGTTTTTAAATTGCTCATGAGAAAAAAAAATGCGCATGCAGTATTATACGGACAGCCATGCTGAGGGCCATACAGAAGACAAGGATGGTGGTTTGGAGACTCGAAAGTTTTTCCTGAACTGCCTATGCCTTCTTTTAGGACGTTTTGACTACAAGAAATTTGAAAGCACAATGTCAGAATATGGGATGCAGATATCTCGTATTCTTTTATCTCAGGTGTGTATCCTCGAGGTCATTTAAAAGCTTGAAATAGTCAAGATTGTAGATTAAGTATTATTACTGCCCAGCCCTGTGGTCAATACAAATAACTATGTTCGCATTTCTATGGATCTCTTAATCACTTAGAGTAGGTGACTGCTGTCTGTAGTTACTTCATTATAGTTTATACACAGCTTTAGGCTGGATGGGTTAGATGTGTTGTAGTTGTATCATAACTGCTTACAGAAGGTTTGACTATAACAGGATCGAATCGTTGTTTCAAATTGTTCGGGAATGGTGCTTAGTTGAGCAATTGGTATAGTCCTGGTGGCTTTTGTTGCCTGTATCCATGAATATGGTGGAATGCCATATGGATGTGTCAATTGATGTGGTGGTTTTTCTCACAAGATAAAATATCATAATATTGTACTGTTGAAATGTCAATAGTTAATAGTAACGCTTACAGCCTTGGTTTATGTGTCAAGCAAAAAGAGATAAAATGGGACAACCAAATTTTTCATTTTCCCATTAACTTTTGTTTTGGGATTCTTTACTAGGAAATGTGGTATGATAATATAGGAGGGATATATGATATATTCCTGTGGCTGTGAGGCTATTAAGTGGCTGAGACAGGCTGAATGATGTTCTATTTTCTGTATCAATGATGCTGCCAAGAATTCAGTTTTGCATTGACACATTGTTTTATGTATAAATCTAACATTCCATTTAATAATCAGAAAAATTATGTTCCTGTAGTTATACTTATTGTTCCTTTTGATTTGTTCTTATGGACTGAAGCTTCACTGTACTGATGAAGATGTGATAATCGGAGCTGTTTGCATATTTAAGGAAGCCATATTTCAACCAAATTATTCATCTGGAAATGACCTTGCCAACAGCAGACAGATGGATATGGTGCTACCTTTGTTGCTGAACCTTCTAGATGAGCGGGACGGCATAGCCAGAGCTGTTGTTATGCTCATAGCTGAATATTGCTCTATGTATTCATTCTATTCTGTTCATATATTAGTCCTTGATAGCACAAACAAATGTTATACTCTGTATCATGTCTCAAACTTATCTTGAATATTAAATGGTTGACCAGGAGTGAGAACAGTGACTGTCTTAAAGAAGTAGTGAAGCGCCTTGCTTCTGGGAATGCTCTGCAGAGAAGGAATGCTATGGATGTTATATCACAACTGATTTGCATATCATCAGACTCGATAAACAAACTTTCCCATTTGTCATGGTATAAAATTGTTTAGCACGTAGAAGTGATATCCTTCGATATTTCATGTTTAACATTTTTGGTGGTTTTACAAATTTATTAATGTTTTTTGACAGGCAAGATATAGCAAACAACTTGCTTGAGTGCCTAAGTGATGAAGAAACTGTAATTTGTCAACAAGCATCTAGCTTGCTTTCAGTGATAGGTTAGTTCTAACAGTATAAGCTTTTACCTTTTCATGATTGGCATGCTTTAATTATTATCTAGGAATACATATAGTTTATGGAAGAAAATCAAACTATTTATGGAGAAATTTAAGCAATTTATGTTTTGGAGGACTGGAAAGTTGACCCGCTAGTTTTTGGATGTGGCAGTCACTATGATCATATTTCCTTGTTGGCACACCTTAAGGAACAAATGTTTGACATATTGGATTTTCATTAATTCATGCAAAGAGTGGTTATAGGTGGTCTTTAGGAATTTTGTGAAATGTAAAAAGGCTTTCAACTTCTATTTATCACTGAATGAAGATGAATACTGTATGGTAGCAGTTGGAATTAGTTTGATGCCCATTGTGGGTCTACGAAGAACAGTTTTCTCTGAATACTGTTTATAATTCCTGAATTATAGATAAAATGCTGGTATTTATCAATTTTATGATTAATAATTGCTAAACACAGCATATATATATATATATCAATCTACTTCTACTTTAGTAAGCAACTGGTATCTGTCTGGAATCCATAGAGAACTGTTGCAAAAGAAAAAAGTACTTGGACGTAATATTAAAATATGATTTTTTTTTTTTCACTTTCAGGCTTTGCATTGTTTGATACCCATTTTTTTCCCTTTCCTGTTCTTTTTTGATGGTTTAATATTTATTATGGTTTATGCAGATCAACATGAGAATTTTTTGCTTTTTTTTCAGTTCTTTCTTCATTTTTGCTTGGATGAATTTTTCATACTGATATTGTTCAGAAAACCTAAACAAGCTGATGGATTATTTATTGCAAGGCTTGTGCTTGGTTAAGTGTACTTCTGTTTCTAGCAATGAATTTGATTTCATCATGTTATCACTGCTTTATGACAAATTAGAAGTTTTAAAAGTTTTTTGTTTCATCTAGAAAATCCTTTTTGAGATTATGAAGTTTTTTGGTTAAGTGCACTTCTGCTTCCAGTAAGCTGCCATTTTAGAAGTTTTTTGTTTCATATAGAAAATCCTTTTTGAAGTGCATGAAGGAAAATATATTTTAAATACTATAGGTCATCATATAGCTGTCTAGCTGTTCTGTTCAATTCTAGGATGTTTAATAGTCCTGAAACTCTGATTAGCATTTTGAAATCCTCAGTGGCCTGACAATTTTAAGGATGTCAAAGTCAAAGGTCTGTTTAATGCTTATAGAAGCTTTAAGTAACCTAGGCATTTATTGTCTTTTTATGCTGTTTCATGACCATATTGGCACCTGTATTTCATGACCCTATTTATTTTGTACTGGTATGTCTTTTAGTAATATTTTATGCTTTGTTTAAGTTCTTTTAAACCTTATTTCCTTCCCTTCTGATGGCATGTTCATGTCAATATATATGCTTATTTAGAGGACTTTGTTTTGCTTTTAGATGTTACTTTATGGATGAAGTTCCATAGAATTGGAAGGCTTTTTTTGTTATACTTACACGTTTTTTTTCCTCTTGTATTTGTTTCATGCATTTTGTTATGGGAGAAAGAATTTTTCTCCAAAACTATCTCCTCTTCTCCATTAATAAAATATTCATATTAAATATGAGAATAAGAAAGAATAAGTGTCTCCACATACTTGAATCTTGTTTACAAGTCCGTGGACCTCGAGAGTGTTGGCCCACGCACGGGTTGAGCCTATGTAACACTAAACCAATTGTTTTGTGTTAAGGTCCAATCTACACCACTTATAAGCTCTTTATTGTTTTTGCACTTTTCCAATGTGGGATTCCAATAAATCTTTTCATTTCCAATTGATTGTTATAACTGATGATCTGTATGCTCTATTGGCAATTTGGGGAGTCCATACAACCTCAAAGGAGGGAATGAAACGTGGCTACTGTGTATTTCTGTCATTCTTCATGTTTTAAAGCTTTGTTGCAAATCATGAAGAGTTTTGTGATGTTTTCCTTATAATCATGTGGCCTTGGTCAAACTTCTTTTTGATTCTTTTATTGGTAAAGATTCAGCTTTTGATTGATATGCTCACTTGAATTTTCTCTTTTGTTGTGCAGACCCATCTTTGGTTTTGCCTGCCTTGATACACCTTGTTTGCTCATCAGATGAAAGGGTACAGTCATATGCTAGTACTGCCTTCATTGGAATGCTCAAATATCATAACCAGAAACCTGAAGCTATATGTTTACTGCTGGACTGCCTTAGGTACTTATTTCTCCTTTTATTCAGTATCATTCAATTTGATGAGAACTAAGGGAAAATGTTTTCTTCCTTTTTGTTGAGTTTTTCAAATTGTGTTCTGATACTGAATTGCATTGCACAGCAGTTTCAGCTAGCTGTTGATCTTTTCTTCTTTCTCCTTGCAGCAATATCAACCAAGGCCCTGATGATTCAACATCTACAGGAGATTTAAGTGAAGGTATTTTATCTTTGGCCTGTTACAATTTAGCATAGCAATTGAGATTTTCATCTATTAAAGTCTTCATTTCAATTAGTGATTTATTCCACTTCATTTATTCCCTTAAAGTGCGTGGCCAACTTGGTATTATGATTCTCATAAATCTTAATGAATTGAATTTTCTTATATAGGCATGGTTACTTTGGCACTTTATATTCACTTTGATAGGGGATCCTTATCAAAGTAAGTTGAAGTGTCCATATGAAGATATTTATGAAAGATAACTAATATGGCTTTTTTTAAGGATATTCTATGCGAGTGAATGTAAAGTGTATGAAGGATACTTATGAAGGATAATCTGATATGGCTCTGCTTTTTTTTTTTTAATTTAATGAAAGGTAATTTAACTATGATATGACTACCATTATGAAGGTCAGTTTGATATGATTATCAATTTGTGACACTTCTAGACATGAATTTTTTATAGTAGGCAATTTGTATTAATAGTCATCTTCTCGTATTTGATGTTAATTTTAAATAATATATTATCTACAGTATGATTGTCTTAACATTCTTTGATTATGGATGAACTACCGCTCTTCTTCTTAACTCCTCTATCTTTCCTCCAAAGATTTGTCGATAATTAATTTAAACCCATCCCTGTCTAATTACAATTTCAACCGGGAGGGTTTGTTGAATTGGTTCTTACAAAGAAAATATTGGTAGATTTTTAATGTTTATTGATATCTTTTTTGTTCTTAAAATATCGTTAGTATATTTCCTTTTAAGGTAAATTCTTATATTTCAGCCATTATTTTTTGGTATACATTTTTTTTTAATTTTGTTTTTAAGTGAACCAATGTCTTTGGGTTTTTTCTTTCCTGTTTCATCCTTTGGCAATAACCAGTAATTAGATATTTGTTTTCATCAGTCTGTTCATGACTGAGCTCAATGTTCCTATTTGGAAGAATATTTGCTTTGCATGTGAGCTCATCTTGTAGCAATATTGCAGGACCTAGGGTGGATATTGATCGAGTGCTCAAGCTTATGCCAGAGTGGTCTAAAAGCGTAAGATTATGGCTAATCAAGTTGGATATACTTTCTATAATTTCGGTCGAATTTACTGATTTCTCTGAATTGTGCACAATTTTTTTCTCTTTTTCTATTCTTTCCCCCCTATACATTTTTGCACTTGCATTTATATTTCATATGTTCATAATTTTTTTAATACAATATGGGCAAAACTGAGCCTTACTTTTTAATTTTTGAAACTGATTTTTTCCTTTTGAAATGATAGTGTTTAAGATGTGTTTTACATAGAATTAAGAGACCATTTTCCCTGCATATTTTCTACTTCTATGTTATGGAAAGAAAATTCAATTATTCTTAGGATAGTGGAGTTAGGTTTGGAGTTTTACAATTTTAAAATCTGCATTTATGTTACCTTCCTGCCTTACTTTTATCCTCCCGTCCAATACATTCTTTAAACCCTGCCATCAGAAGCTAAGATGCTTGTTATTGAGTAGGGGAAATACTAAAATGTAACTATTGTATGAATACCTTTTAAGTTTTTTACTAAAATGATGGAAAATATTGAAAAACGACTAGAGATTGGGGTTGAGTTTATACCTTGGTTGAAATATGTAAAATGAATTTAAAGTTAGACACATTGTAGAATTGTCCCATAAATTAAATCTAATTTACTAATCTTTATTTCTATATGCTTATTTCTAGGTAACTTCAATAATTTATTGACTTCTAAAAATTGTTTTATGAGATTAATTATTCTCTTATTCAAGGTTCAATGTTCATTAATTTGTTTCAGATTTTTGGTTGTTCAAGGTACCACATGATTTAAATTTTTGAGTTTTGACTCCTCTATTATTATTAATGTATAAGTAATTACTATTGCATTTGCAAATTACATTTATAAATTGTCGGATTATAGTATCAAATAAATTATGCCACTTATAAATCCTTCTGACTCCACCAACGCCTGCCACCCTACCTCTCCCAACCCCCTACCCCTCCACCCTCCACCACAGAAAAAAATATATAGAATTGCTTCACAAGCATGTAATGATTCCTGGCCAAACTGATTTTGTTTCATGTTTTATGTTCCAGTTATTCAATTTTTTACATTTTATCTTTCTAAGGGGGTGTATTCAATTAGGACTTTTACAGACATTTATAGACTTTTTTAAGTGAATGACTTTTGTAGAGTTTATAGACTTTTTAATGACTTTTATAGACTTTTATTGACATTGGACAACTTTTATTGATTTTAATATAGATATTTTGACCTAATAATTTTTTTCATATAATAAAAATAAAAATTTTAAAATAATTATTAAAAGTGGATTTCTTTGATTAATTTTTTTAAAAATAATTAAGATATTTATTTTATTAATTTTAAATAAAAAAAACATATCAAAGAGTTGTTTTAGGATGACAACCTTAACTGTGAAAATCTTAAAAATGATAGAGAACACTTCGAAACAGAGCTAAAAACTGAAGTCGATTTAGAAATCCACAATCCACCAAAAAATATTTACCTAACATATATATAATAAAAAAACATGATAAACAAAAATAAAAAACATATAAAAAAAGTGAAAATAAATTGAAATAACAATAAGTCATTCAAAGTCTTGAGGAAGGGTGAAAGATAATTTTTTAGATTTCCTATTTATATCAACCTACAAAAAGTCATTCAAAGTCCATTGAAATCTTTAGAGTGAGGGAAAGAAAATATTATGCATAACATTACATAAAAAGTCCATAAAAGTACATAAAAGTCTAATGTCTATAAAAGTCGATGACTTTTTGTCTATAAAAGTCGATGACTTTTTGAATACCACCTTACTTTTATAGACTCTATTAAAGTTGTAATTGAATACCTTCTAACTTTTACAGATTTTTTTTAAGTCATTAGAAATCTTAATTGAATACCGTCTTACTTTTCTGGAGTCCTAAACAGTTCTAATTGAATATCATCCAACTTTTGAAATCAATTAAAATCGTTTAAAACCCTAATTGAATACACCCCTGCTCTAAAGTTTTTCATTGGTGTGCAATTTGTATTTGAAATAATAATGCAAACAATTATCATATCTCTAATACTACCCCTCTTTAATCAAAAAAAAAAAAAATCTAGTTGCTACTGCTGTTTCTTGTGTGTTGTTGACCTCTGATATTGTTTTAATTGCACTAGCCCTATTGACTGTGTTACATTTTATAGGTTCAAAACTGGAACTCCTTGATTATACCATTGCTTGATAAGATGTTTGCTGAGCCAGCAAATGCAACAATTCTACGGTTTTTGAGTTGTATAAATGAACATCTAGCAGAAGCTGCAGATGTAGTACTCCATCATGTCCTATTGCAGATGAAGCCACAGAAAGGGTTGGTATATGATAACATTATGCTTTATCTAAATTTTCAACTTCTGACTGTATATGAAGTTGATGTTGCTTTTGGTTTAATTTTTCATTGCTTTTATATGTAATTGTTCTTGGAATATTTTGTTTTCACTTTTGCTTTTTGTTTGTTATTTCATTCAACCTTGATTATGGGTAGTATGAACACGTTTTAGGTTGGATGCATGTGGGAAACATTCTTTCTCAACACACACCTTGGGAAGTGTTCTTCATGACAACATATATTTGCATATATAGATTTTTGCGATACATATTTAGCTGAGGACTTGCAGGCTTATCTCTAATTTAACAAAAGTGCATTCAATTTGATTTGCATATTCAACTGGTAAGGATCATAATGGATAAGTGGTTATTATATTTGCATGGAAGAACTAGCATATTTCAGTTTGGTTCATTTTGCTATTTTAGTGTTTGAAAATTTAGGGGGTGTTTGGTTTAGCTTTTTGGGGTAGCTGATAGAGGTTTTTCCTTAATTAGTTACAATTTAGGTGTTTGGTAAACACCAAAATCAGCAGCTGATAGCTGATTTTATTCAAAACAGCTGCTGATTTGAAAAGTTTTATTTTGGAGCTTTTTCCATTCAGCTGATAGCTGATTTGTATTTCTTTTTTATTTAGACTATTTTACCCTTATTAAAAATAACTAATAACAAATAACTTCATTTAAATTAAAATTAAATGTATATAATTGATTTTTTTATAGTTCATAATTAAATAAATATTATTGTAAATTATAATTAAATAATTACTATATTTATACCTATAATTATTTTAAAAAAATTATACAATAATATTTATATTTTAAAATTTATTTTTAAATAATTTAAATAAATATTTTAATAATATATAAATTAAAGACAATAAATTATTATTTATTGATATATATATTTTAAAATAATTTGCACAACTAAAAAATATTATAAAAAGTATATGTAATTATATTTACAAATAAATTATACCCTTAATGGTCATTTGACATACAAATAGCAACAGCTAATAAAATTTTACCAAACACTTCATATTTATCAACTAACAGCTATCAGCTATCCGCTATTAGCAACCGCTATCAGCTATCAGCTATCAGTTGCTGTAAACAGCTAAACCAAACAGACCCTTAGATCAGTCTTAGTAATGATATGTGAGGGAGATGGAGAATTTGAGCAGTTGCATTGAAATGACATGAATCAGAGAAAATAGTAGTAGAGGATTCCAGATAAAGTGCACT
>CATIWK010051609.1:0-11378 GCA_949634005.1 Mallotus japonicus | reverse complement strand
CATATAATTAGTAAATATATGTCCTGATTATATTTAACAGGAATTACTAAAACATGGGAACTAATCGTCAATGGATGAATGTTAGATTAAGAGATGGGTTTTTGAGTGATGAGTTTGAAGCGGGCATTGAGGAGTTTGTTGCTTTTGCCCAAATGCACCCTGAATTAATGGATGGAACAAAAATAAGATGTCCATGTAATGACCGTAAATGTCAGAATCGGAGTTTACAAGAGCCGGAAATTGTACGGTTCCATCTTGCAAAAAATGGATTTATTACAGACTATTATGTTTGGTATAAACATGGGGAAAAAATTATGCAACAAACTTCCAACCAGAATGTACAGAGAAGTGTTGAAGCTGATGTTGCATTGGAATATGCCCAACCAAATAATGCATGCCAATCAATGTTAATGGATGTTATTGGGCCTTCCTTCAATCTTGATGTCACTGAAGATATCCCAAACCTAGCAGCACAAGAACTTTATGAAATGCTTAAAGCATCAGAACAAGAGGTTTGGCCTGGTAATCCGTACGGTCACTCGAAATTATCTGCGGTGGCTAGACTTTTGAATTTAAAGGCGAAACATCATTTTTCTGAAAGGTGTTTTGATGATATTTCCCAATTCTTGTATGAAATGTTACCGGAGAATAATGTAATGACTGATAGATGCATCCAGATATCCACAGGTCACTACTCATATTGATTCTAAGCGTACAAACAATGTTCTTGAGTAGTATGTTTTTTTTTTATTGTATTAAAGATTGTTGTGTTAAAACTTTGTTGTATGGTATTGAAATTTATGTGTGTAATTTGAACATACAAATAGGTAGTTAAAGTTTGTTGTATGCTACTGAAGTTTAGAAATGTAATTTGAAAACAATACATTTCTATTTTGCTACTATTTTTTATGTTGTAGTGCCAAATATATTAAATTAAAATTTTTAAAAAAATTGTGGTGAAATTAATTATAGCTAATATTTTTGAAAGGGATTTTCTCTAAATAGCTATGAAAATTCTGTTTCTATTTTTCTGTTTAATAGAAACGGAAACAATTCCGTTTCTAAAGTAGAAACGGATTTTCCGTTTCAATTGATAATAAAATAGAAACGGAAAAAATTCCTTTTCTACATTAGAAACGGATTTTCCGTTTCTAAATTATAAAAATTAAAAACGGAACCAATTTCATTTCTACTTTAGAAACGGATTTTCCATTTCTAAGTTGTACAAATTAGAAACGGAATTGATTCCGTTTCTACTTTAGAAATGGAAAATCCGCTTCTAAATTTTATAAATTAGAAACGGAAATTTTTCCGTTTCTAAATTAGAAACGGAAAATCCATTTCTAAATTTAGTTGTTCCGTTTCTAAATTAGAATCGGAAATTGTTCTGTTTCTAAATTAGAATCAGAAATTCCGTTTCAAAGTTTGTAGCAAAAAAATCCGTCACTATTGTAGTTTGACATTTGAAACGGAAAGTCCCTTTATATTTTGCAAATTTAGAAACGGAAATTACACTTTAATTCCGTTGCTATTTTTTAGAAACGGAATTCATCCGTAGCAAAAGTTAGAAATGGACACAAAAAATCCGTTGCTAATATTTAGAAAGGAGCTTTTTTGAAACGGAAATATTCCGTTTCTAATTCCGTCTCTAATCGCAAATAGCTACGGAATTAGAAACGGATTTGGCCGTTTCTAAATCGCTTTTTTCTTGTAGTGAGGGTGTATGACTATGAGCCAACAAAGTTAAACTGGAATCAACAATATGACGAATTTTACGTTATGCTGTTCCATTTTGCTCATAGGTATAGGGACAAGCTATACGATGAATGATGCCATGATTTTTGAAAATTTTGTGTAATTTTTGATATTCTCCACCCCAATCAGAATGAAAGGATTTAATTATTATAGAGAACTGGTTTTCAATTAAAGCCCTAAAACTGAGAAAAATATCATGAACATCACTTTTATTTTTCATGAAATAAATCCAGGTAAACCTGGTAAAATCATCAATAAAAATTACAAAGTACTTAAAACCAAAATTTGATAGAATTGGGGCAGGACCCCAAACATTGGAATGAATGATCTCAAAAGGACTAGTACTAGTATGATCTACTAAGGCAAGAGGAATTCTAGCTAATTTTCCTAGGAAACAAGAAGAACATTTGACATCTTTATTGGAAGCTGAAAAAGGCAAATTATTTTCTTTTAAAATTCTTTGAACAGTGCGTCTATGAGGATGCCCAAGACGGGAGTGCCAAACATCAAAGGGAATAGTCTCAGTAATAAAGACTTGAGTAGGAGGAGATGGAAAGCAGTACAAGCCATGATCATTCATGCCCTGCAGGAGTTCCATTCTTATCTTTTGATCCTTAATAAGAAAGAAAGATGGCCAAAATTCAAAGAAACAGTTATTATCTCGTGAGAATTTATGTATTGAAATTAATGGTTTGGTAATGTTAGGAACATGCAAAGTGTTTGGTAAAGTGAAAGTAGAGGAAGAATTTGGATAGGAAAGAAAAGAAGTGCTAATATTTTTAATTTGCAAACCTATACCATTATCAATAAACAATTGATCACTAGCAGTGTAAGGTTATGGGAGATGGAGAGCAGACATGTCAGGAGTAATATGAGAAGTAGCACCTGTATCAGCAAACCAAGGTACAAGAGTGGCGGGTGCAACATATTGTGGTGGATGATAAGCCAAACCACCATTGTAGGCAACATTAGCTTGTCTCGAAAAAGATGGTGTGGAGGGAGAATTGTTGTACCTACGGTGACACCGATTAGCAAGATGATTGTGAAGACCACAGATTTGGCAAGGCCCACATGGCTTTCTCCTAGGCTGCCATTGCGGACGAGGAGCTTGAGGAGTGAATGGTGGTGTGGGTAATAGTGGTGGTTTGTAAGTGAGATTAACAAGAGGTGATTCATGCACACTGTTGAGGAGCACCTTATGAGCAAAAAGATTGCCATGTAATTCATTGAAACTCACAAGAGTAAGGCAAAGATTAAGAGCTATAATGATGCTATGATACTCAGCACCAAGATTTCGATAAATGATAGAATTGAATTCGGCAGGGCCCATTGGTCTTCCAGCAGTAAAAAGTTCATCAGACAAAGACTTGGCTTTTTGAAGGTACTCAATAATGGAGAGATTATTTTTCTTGAGACCTTGGAGTTCAATATTGAGTTGCAATTGTTTGTTTTTGGATATAGAGCCAAAATAATTAGCAAGACCATCCCAAACAGCATGAGAAGAATAAAGGCCAATAATGTAGGGAAATACCTCTTCGGTCAAGGAGGAGAGAATCCATGTTAATAGCATTTGATCTTTTTGAAACCATGATTGATAGGTATGATTAGGTATTATTGAGGATAGTTTTGGAGGGTTGAGAAAGAGAGCCATCAACATAACCCATGAGATGTTGATAATTTAGGAGAGGTAAAAATTCGGTTTTCCATGCTAAATAATTTTTATGAGTGAGTCTGATTGAGAAATTATGATGAGTTGAAGAGGAAGAAGTAGAATTGGAAGAAGTAGAATTTGGTAGAGTAATTTCGGTATTGTTTGCCATTTAAGCTCTGATACTATGTAAATACAAGAGCTATTATTGTGAGTAGTTTACATAAACAGAGAAAATACAACATAGGAAGATTTACATGTGTAACAAACTTTATAACAGCAAATGAAAATTAAAGGGCACCCGATATATAAAAATAAAATAGCCTAACAACAAGATAAAGTAGGTAGTGTATAGAGAACAATAATAGGGAGCACTTAAGTCAAGTTCTCTCAACTTGGTAAGGTTTCAAAATATTTTGCTGAAAGTAGCAGTTTCTAGGGACAGTAATACACTCCCAGAGAGATCAAGTGAAACCAAATTGGACAAAAGTGAGATTTGTGATGGAATTTGGCCTACAAAGGCCCACGTTCTTAGGCTAAGATATGTCAATTTCGAGAACTGGCCAAACTGAGATGAAATAAGAGAGTTATTGAAATAATTGTCAGAGAGATTGAGGTATTGAAGATGAGAAAGAAGGAAAATAGAGCTATTAGAAGGGAAGGTACCATAAAGCATAATGTTAGAAAGGTTAAGCCCAATTACACAACTTGTTTGCTTGTTGCATGTCACCCCATCCCACAAGAAGCAGCCTATTTGCTTGTCATATGTCATCCCATCCCACAAAGCAGCAGTCTATGCCTTCTTTCCATGACTCTGTCTTAGGATAACCAAAAAGATGCTTATCAATAACGAATGAATTTTTGAAATAGAGTAAGGAAAGGCTCTCATCTTGATTGCACAGAAATGTTGTTGAAGAAGAAGAATTTGAAGACATAACAAGTAGAGAATTTGATAATATCACATATTTCTAAACTTGTTCTTATTAAAACGGAAAGTAGTAACCATTAAAACGGAAAGTTTGATTATTGTGTTTTTAACAACTTATGCGCTAAACTTGTTGTCACAAAATAATATGGCAATAGAAAATATAAAACAAAAAATAGTATACAAATTTATGTGAAAAACCTCAAATTGAAAAAAAAAGGACAGAGAAGGAGAAATTCATTACTATCGAGAATTTAGTATAAAGGAGAAATTCATTTGGTATAAGAGAGTGTTTACACTTGTTCTGGTCAATCCTCTCCTGTAGGCTAACAAGGGAGAAGCACAAATTAAAAGCTTTAGCTCGAACCTTTCCTATCTCTCAATCCTCTATTCATTTTCCTACTATAGTCAATTCCAACATAACACTCACTTTATATTTAAAGAAAGTCTCTAAAAAATGCTTATTTCTGATGTACTATATATGTGTCATAAAAAATCAATAATATATATACTAAAGTTGTAAACATGAACTTGTTTATAGTCTGAGCGCAAACATACCGATTCAAATTGACAAATAAATATCACAATATCCATCTTTGTTCACTCTGTTCATGTTCTAAATATCAATGATTAAATTTGTCATATTTAACACATCATGTCCTAAATCCCAATAATTAAATTTGCCAAGAAGGTGAACTCCATGCTTTTTTCCTAATCTTTTTGAATTAATTTTGTTAATTTGTTGTCTGAAGTTCTTGATATGATGATATATGGGTTAAATGCAATGGTGGTCACCCAACTTTACATTTATTGCAATTTGGATACTAAACTTCAATTTGTTTCTTTTTGGTCACCTAACTTTGATTTTGTTTCACAAAGAGTACAGTTAAAAAATTTTAGTCCTCTAAATTTCTCTTAAAAATCATTTAAATCTCTCAATCTTTTTATTTTTTTCAATTTAGTCCAGAAATTATAAAAATTTGAAAGTTTACTTCTTCTAGCCTTTGATACCTCTCAGGATAAGTCTACTTTTACTAGGCGAAATCAAAATAACTTATTCATCATGAAAGAACTTAGATAGCATAGGATATTATCTCGGCTCACTCCAGACAATGAATCCCATCTTGGCTGATCACTCATCCTTACACTTAATCGTCTAGAGTCACCAGACGCCATATACCCATGTATGATTAACATAAGTGTGTAAGCGGTAATAAACCCTAGACACTTAAATGTGGATGACCATGTCACCTCAGGTCAAAGGACTATATGCACCATTATGACACTAGATTGTGATTGTTGACTATAAGTGAATGTCCATGCAATCATAAATCTAACGTCATGTTCGATCCACCCATCACATGAGTATCCACATGTCTATTCTGACATCTCATAGTATGAGACTCACTACCTCTCACACTATTAGTATCACAAACTAATTAAGGAAAATAGAAAAAGGTGATAGTCAAATTAATATTATCCAAATATTAATTTACTGACTATGAACAATTTTATGGCATATGTACTAAATAAAATTGTCACTCATATTATCAACTCTTAATAATAAATTTATTTAACATTATACTAATGGATAAATATTCAATTAAATAAACACTTTAAATAATAAAATATTATTTTATTGTCATTTGGGATAATTTACAATGTCAAATATGTGATTGGCCTCTAGGGCATACCACCTATGCTAACACTAAGGAATTTGGAGGTTTAGGAATCATGGATTTAGAGCTTCAGAACAAAGCTTTGTTAGCGAAATGGCTCTGGAGGCTATAGGATGAATCAGATGCTCTTTGGGTAAGGATTATTTGACAGAAGTATGTGGTAAGCAGAATTGATAATATCTTTATTTCTACTTCTCGTCAATATTCCTTAGTTTGGAAGGATATTTCTCAGGTGATTCTTGATCATGATACTTTTAATGTTGTGTTCTTGAATTGCCTTTCTTTTTGAGGTGGGTGATGGCCATAGCATTCTTTTTTGGCATGATTCTTGGGCTTGTAATAGCAGGTTAAAAGAATTATTTTTGACTCTTTTCTCTATTTCTGACCGACCTTGGGATTTTGTTTGTAATTTTGGCCAATATCAAGAAGGTTGTTGGATGTGGAGTTTTAATTAGGTTTAGGATTTTGGTGATGTTGAAGTTTAACAGTTTATAGCAATGCTTGGAATCCTCAATCAGGTGTCTCTTTCGTTGGTGAAAAATGATAGAGTAATTTGGTCGTCTTATTCTTGTAAGCGTTTCTCAATTAATTATTTAAATAAGGAAGTTATGTGGGTTATTTCTTCTTATGATCAAGTGATTTTGCCTGATATCTGGTTGAATTTAACTTCGGCAAAGATTGATTTTTTCTTATGGTTTGCTTTTTTAGATAAGCTTCCCACTAGAGATTATTTGTTTTCCATTGGTTTATGTCCTATTAGTAGTAATTCTTGTGTTTTCTGTGGTCAGTTTGGCGAATCTACGGATCATCTTCTGGTGCATTGTCGTTTCAGTTGGTTGTGTGGTCGTATTTCTGCTGTTGGTGGGGTATTAAGGTGGTGGTTCCATCTAATCTTATCCTCCTATTTCATCAGTGGAAGAGTTATGCTTATGGTCATGGTCAAAATTGCTTTTGGATTTCTCTCTTTTATGCTATTGTGTGGACTTTATGGCTTCATCGAAATGAGGTATTTTTGAAGGCCAAATTGTTTCTTTCCTCAGAGTTCAAAAGTTGGTTTTCTTTCAAGTCTTTGCTTGGTGTCATGCTTACTCGCTTTTCTTTAATTTTTCAGCCACGAACCTTTTGCAATCTGTTGACTGCATTTTAACTTATTCTAACGTGGGACGCCGGCGTCAAAGACAGTAATTCTCACCGCTTTTGCTTTTTTATTTTTGTAAGCTTGGTGAAGTCTGCGGTTTTTGTTGGCTTTGTGTGGCGGTGTGCAAGCTGCTGTTTTTCTTGCTTTTGCTGTTTTCTTTTTTGGTTGTTTTTGTTCATTTTTTGGGCTGGTTAGCCTGTCCTTAGATTGTTTCTTTTTTTGTTATAGTTAGGTTTCTTTTTGGTTTGGGTTGTCTTTGGTTGTATCTTTGTTTCTTCCTCTCTCATGCATAGTTTAGGGAGGGGTGTTTTCATCACTTGTGTGTTTTAATTGATCAAGTGGTTTTTCCCCTCTCTTTATTAATAAACTTTGCTAAAAAAAAAAAGAAAACTAAATCCATTTCCATCAAATTTTGAACCATCTTCTTTTAATGGAGTTCTTTGTTCACTTTGACTATTACTACATTCTTTTTTAAAGGAAATCCGCACAATCCTTCGTTTCCTTCATATGAGCTGTTATCAAATGTGTTAAACTATTTGCTCTGAGGTATGGGTCCTTCAAGTTGGTTATATATTTGAGACACGAAAAACTTGAAGAAATGTTAAATTTACCAATTCAATAGGAATCCTTCCTGTAAGAATATTTGAAGAAAGGTCAAGTGATTCTAAAGTGGTTAAATTCCCCAATGATGGTTTTATTTTGTTAGTGAGCTGATTATGGGACATGTTAAGCTGCTTCAAGGATTTAAGCATCCCAATTAATTGTGGAATCTTCCTAGTGAAATTATTACATGAAAAATCAATGCTTATGAGAAGTGTTTGATTTTTTGGTAATTCAATCATAAATCCTTTCAATGTCAGGGTCACAGAATAGTTATAAGAGAACCTTACAAAAGTCATGTATTCCATGTCATGATCAGAGCTCATCATTGCCTCAAATTGATCAAAATAGTCCCTTGGTGTTGTGGAATTCGGGTTAATTTCCACCAATAATAAATTCGCCTTGATAACTATTATCTAGGTGACTAGAGCGAAAACGATTGTACTAAAAATCACCCCAAGATAAATTCTCAGGAAAGTGGTGGGGTCACAATGCCTCCTTAAAAACCATTCCTTAGACAGAATTTTATCAAGACAAGTAATTTTAATAGCACAATAATTAACAACAACTATACTCGACAATAGCTATTAAATAGACATAAAAGAAAACACCAAAATTTAACGAGGTTCAGCCAATTATGCCTACATCCTCGAACACTACCAAAATAATATTTCACTAATTTAGGAAATATTCCAAAAGAGAGAGAAAAAGAATTAATTGCCTAAAAAGGAAAGAGGAAAATTTGGGATATCTAAACAAAGGGGGAGGAGGTGCCTTTTATAGCCTTAAGTTAATTTGGTCACTTCTGCATCACCAATTGCAATTGATGACGTTCCCGCCACTTATAATGAAGCAGTCAAAAGTTTAGAACAGGAAAAGTGGAGGATTGCCATGGATGAGGAAATGCAGTCCCTTCAAAAGAATCATACATGGAAACTAGCTGGTCTTCCGAAGGGAAAGAAGGCAATTGGGTGCAAATGGGTATATGCAAAGAAAGATGGATTTCCTAACAAGAATAATGTTCGCTACAAAGCAAGATTGGTGGCTAAAGGCTATGCTCAGGCGGAGGGAGTTGATTATAATGAAGTATTTTCTCCAATTGTAAAGAATTCCTCCATCAGAATTTTGTTGGCTTTGGTAGCACAGTTGGATTTGGAACTAGTTTAGATGGATGTAAAAACTGTATTTTTACATAAGGACTTGGATGAGGAAATCTACATGACTCAGCCAGATGGATTCAAAGTTGCTGGAAAGGAAAAGATGGTGTGTAAATTGGATAAATCGCTGTATGGATTGAAGCAATCTTCGAGGCAGTGGTACAAGCGATTTGACAAGTTCATGATAGGGCAGAAGTACACAAGAAGCAAATATGATCATTGTGTATATTTGCACAAGCTATAAGACGGATCCTATATATATCTTCTTCTTTATGTTGATGATATGTTGATAGCTTCCAAAAGTCAGACAAAAATTGAGAAATTAAAAACTCAATTGAATAGGGAGTTTGAGATGAAGGATCTTGGTGAAGCAAAGAAGATTTTAGGCATGGAGATATCTAGAGATAGGAAATTGGGGAGGCTTTGCTTGTCTCAGAAAGAATATTTGAGGAAGGTACTAAAACGTTTTGGCATGAATAAGAAGTCAAAACCAGTTAGTGCACCACTTGCTCCTCATTTCAAGCTTAGTGCATCCATGTCACCAAACAATGATGCAGAACGGGAATACATGTCAAAAGTACCGTATACAAGTGTTGTTGGTAGCTTGATGTATGCAATGGTGTGTCCGAGACCCGATATTTCACAGGCAGTTGGGGTTGTGAGCAGGTACATGCATGATCCTAGAAATGAGCATTAGCAAGCTGTGAAATGGATTCTACGGTATATTCTGAACACCATAGATATTGGATTGGTATTTCAGCAGGATAAGAAAGATGGTCAGTGTGTAGTTGGGTATTGTGATTCAAACTATACAGGTGATTCGGACAAGCGTCGGTCAACTACTGGTTATGTGTTTACTTTTGCAAAGGCACCAGTCAGTTGGAAGTCCACCTTACAGTCAACAGTTGCTTTGTCTACTACAGAGGCAGAATATATGGCTGTTACAGAGGCTGTGAAGGAGGCAATTTGGCTTCAAGGGTTACTTGATGAATTGGGAATGGAGCATAAGCACATCAAAGTGCATTGCGATAGCCAGAGTGCTATTCATTTAGCAAAGAGCTAGGTTTATCATGCAAGGACGAAGCACATTGATGTTCGATATCACTTTGTACGGGAGATTCTAGAAGAAGGTGGAGTCATAATCCAGAAGATTCAGACCACTGAGAATCCTGCTGATATGTTGACAAAAGTGGTAACTGCGGTCAAGTTTAAACATTGTTTAGACTTGGTCAATATTGTTACAAATTGAAAGTTGAAATTTGCAGACACTACTGAAGGTTGTATTTGTGAGAGAATTGTATGGAATTTTGCCAAGGTGGAGATTTGTTGGTTTTTGGCAAAATTAGGAATCCCACATCAGGAAAAAGAAAAAATGGAGGAGAACTTAAGGCTATAAAAGGCACCTTCTCCCCCTTTGTTTAGATATCCCAAATTTGCCTCTTTCCTTTTTAGGCAATTAATTCTTTTTCTCTCTCTTTTGGAATATTTCCTAAATTATTGAAATATTATTTTGGTAGTGTCCGAGGTTGTAGGCATAATTGGCCGAACCTCGTTAAATTTTGGTATTCTCTTTTATGTCTTTTTAATAGCTATTATCGGGTATAGTTGTTGTTAATTATTGTGCTATTAAAATTACTTGTCTTGATAAAATTCTGTCTAAGGAGTGGTTTTTAAGGAGGCATTGTGACCCCACCACTTTTCTGGGAATTTTATCTTGGGGTGATTTTTAGTACAATCGTTTTCACTCTAGTCACCTAGATAATAGTTATTAAGGCGAATTTATTATTGGTGGAAATTAACCCGAATTCCACAACAATTGGTATAAGAGCTCTTGGTTTATTTTAGTGTGCTCTGTGGTTGCGGCTTAGGTTGATCTTCCACATCAGAAAAAATTTCCTTGGGCTATTTGGCATTCCGCATCAACAGCTATTAAATAGAATTTGTAGCAGAAATGGCAGACATCACTAAAAAATCCACACCGAAGTCAACAGCTTCTTCATCTTCAATTTTGACAAGAAATGTTATGACAAATGCTAGATTTGCAGTGGAGATTTTTTATAGCACCGGTCATTTCGGCATGTGGCAAAGTGAGGTTCTAGATGCCCTCTTTCAACAGGGTCTAGACATTGCTATTGAAGGAGAGAAACTAGATGATGTTGAGGAGAAAGATTGGAAGATGATCAATAGATTGGCATGTGGTACTATTCGATTGTGTCTTTTTAGAGAGCAGAAGTATGCATTTTCTAAAGAAACTTCTGCAAGTATATTATGGAAGGCACTGGAGGAGAAATTTTTGAAGAAAAGCGATCAGAACAAGCTCTACATGAAAAAGAAATTGTTCCGCTTCAACTATGTCCCCGGTACCACTATGAATGATCATATTACTAGCTTTAATCAGCTAGTAACTGATTTGATGAATATGGACGTGACTTTTAAAGATGAAGATCTGGCTCTGATGTTGATGGGATCACTTCCC
>CATIWK010051587.1:0-13781 GCA_949634005.1 Mallotus japonicus | reverse complement strand
AAGTTTAGAGAAGATCATTGTTGAAATGGACTCTTTTCTTGTCTTCAAGGCTTTATTTGATAAGTCCATTAGTCCTAATGACTTCGGTGTTATTATTTATGATTGTCTTAATTTACTTAGTTTGTTTAGAGAAGTTGAATTCTCCTTTGTTTGTCGATCTGCGAACTCCACTGCCCATTGTCTTGCTAGGGTGGAAGGTTCTATGTCAGGTCAGGGGGAATGGAGTGCTACTCCTCCTCCTTGGTTATGTAATGTTATGAGTTCTGATGTTTAATGCAAGTTCTTTATTCTTCCTAAAAAAAAAAAAGTTTAAAAACTTTAAATTTTAACTTGTTGGTCAGTTGGTGTCTTATTATTTTTTATTAAGAAGTAATTCAGAAAACCAGCACTGAATGGTGCAAATGGCATAGTTGCTAGATAGGGTATGTAGAGTTCAAAGTCAGAAGCCTATCTCATGTCTTTATTAAAATTAAAAAGAAAGAACACTTCAAATAATCTAAATATGCGATAAAAAATGTACAAAATGTTGAGGATATTTTTATGAAATAAGTGAAAATGAATCTGTTTGATTGCGGTTTGTGAATAGCTGATAGTTGTTAACCGATAAATATAATTTTAAAATTTTATCAAACACTTAAATTGTAAGTGATTGAGAAAAAAAAATTCTGTTAGATACCTGAATCAACTGAACCGAGCACCCTATAACTAAAGAAAAGGTAAGTTGTTTAATGACCTCAAATAAAATGAATAGAAGCCAAGAACTGAACAAAAGACCCATTGTACAATTGCGGAGGCCCTGGTTATAGCCAGGCCTATTCTTGTGTGGGATTTAGAAATAGTAAGAAGCAAACAAGGCCTGTTTTTGAGCATGTACATTTATCAGCCCATGACATTCCAAGCGTTGTAGAACTTTCTTTTGAGAAGCTTCTTTGATTGCATCTCAATCCGAAACACAACAAATTGGAAAAAGAGAAAAGAAACAAAAAGAGAGAAAGGGACTTGTTCACCCATAATTCAACAACTACGTCGCATGTACAACAGAAAACTGCTTCCTGGTCCTGCCATCTGTAATACCACAAAGTTCTTCTACAAGCATCCCCTTCCTCGGTCTACACACCAACCACTAATCCTAATACCTGCAAACCATGTACACAACACTTCAATTATTGGCGTTGCGTAACCTAAACCAGCCAACTATATTACAAGTTCCATGTTTACCACGTTAAAAATAATTTATAAATGTATCGATCATTTGGTGTCCAAAATCAATTGGCTGTTCTTTTAACTTTCTACATCACGTAACCTTTGTTGCTTTGCTTTTCTAAAACCGTACACATGTTGTCAGCCCTACACATGGACTCCATGTCCAAGTTAATAGGCCAACCCCATTTTTTCACAAAGCTAGCATTAGGACTTAGCAGGCACAGCACCAATAATTGGGGCAGTTTTAGGTGGAAGTTTTGCATTGGTGCAAAGCTATATGTGTACCTAACAAACCATATATACTTAAAATTTCAATTCTTGATAATTTTTTTTATCCGAATCATCACAAGTAATTTGATGGTATTACTGCCCAAAGATTACAACTAGAAGTACTTAAGACGAGAAGTTTCTGAATTTGTCATTTAATACATACAATACGAGCCCTGTGTTCGACCAATCAGGAAATGCCGATGAGCCTTCTGAGAAGGTGAGTGGTTTGGCTAGTTGGACCAAACAATACCCACTAACTAGTTGACAGACAACATAATAATAATTATAACAATAATAGTAGTATTAATATAAAGCTATTTTAGTCTAATATGCTCATCAATGGAGGCTGCTGTGTGCTGTCTATTGCACAGGCAATGTAAGCAAATTATTGGACCCCGAATTAGGTTGTCCTCTCATGCTGCTGTTTTCCAATCATCCAGTTTCTCCGCATGCGTCACAAGTGGTTTTTTTTTTATGAAGTACAAATTAAATTAATTTTAGGACGAAATTTTTTATTAATTTTGTAATATTATATACACTTTTTCTTGGAAAATTACTATTATATACACTTATTGAGAAGAAAAGTGGGGATTCGATTTTTATCACTTAGTAATGTTTATAGAAAATTCAACTATTAACTATTAAGTTAAGATATCACATACTTATTATATTTTTATTGATTAAATATGAAATAGATAAAAATCTCTCATTTTATTAATAATGAAGAATTCATTAATTTACCAAATCAAACTAAATATGATATGATTTTAAATTATTTGGCAGTTTAAAAAAAAAAAAAAGGTTGGTCCATGTAGCGGATCTCATGATCAATTGTGTGTAATAATCTTTTTGGGCAGCTTAGATTGGTTGGAGTTGGGCCTATCGCAGAACTGTTGTTCTTAATTCTATGTAAGTCTTTGTTCCGCGTCAACCCAGACTGCAGTGCATTCACTGGTCAAACCGAGCCGCAGTAGTCAGTACCTAATATCTTTGAAATTTTTTGAATTTCTGGAGCTGGAACGCGCACAGCGCACTCATTTTCCACGCATAAAGGTGAAGAGGCTGACATTCAGATGGAGTTTTTGTTTCCTAAAGTATTGAAATTTCTTATCAAATAAACCATTTTCTGTTTACTCAACTTTGAAAATGTTGTCAATAGCATAGATTTTAACGTAAATTTTACATCATAAAATAAAAATAATTTATGAACTAAATTATTAGTTTTATTACATACTCATGTGTTTTGAGTTTAATTTTTTTTTTTGTAAAAATAAATTAATTTTTAGATTTATAATTATCTATACCATTAGAGCAATTTTACAATTTTTTTTATAAAATACAATTTACTTTTATGAGTATATATATACATATATATTATTGTTATTGTAAAAGGTTAAAGGCGTAAAATAGTTAAGCAAATTCGTATTAGAATAGCACAGGGACGGACATCCTTACCGTCCAAAATTAGATAAATTTAGATTTTAGTGATCCATGATGGACAGTGCAGATGGAACTGTAGGCGCACGCTAATCATCCTCATCCGCAGAATAGCAAAGTGGCTTTTAATTCCGTAAACAGGGGTATTTTTGACATTCAACAACCATCTCCTGACTCATACATCACTTGCAACGTAAACAACACCAAATCATCAATTGCGAACCCAAATGGCCAAATTAAAAAAAATATGGGCGTCGGCAAAAATCATCCTCCCAATTTTACCCCTGAAAACTTCCAGAACCTCATCGATATCCAAATGCCGTATCCACCAAAGTCAACGCCAACGCAGCATGTCAGAGATTGTAAACTTGCAAGGTAAAGTAAGGATAGTCCAGTCATTTCACTTGTATCACCCACCTTCGCAATCCACCAAAGGTCACGCGTTGAACCTTCAAAAGAAAACCGTCAAGTGTCCGTTAAGCGAAGCGTATGCAATTGCGTGCTGGATTACTAGTCTTACAAAAAGATCACAAGGCGTGTGAACTGACACGTGTCCAACTGCTAAACCAACATTTACCTGTAGCCACCGGTTACCATTCTGACTCCTATAAATATAAGTAGAAGCCACCTGCTTCAAAATTTGATCGCTTCAAAGCAGTGTGAAAGAAAGAAAAGAATAAAAAGAAAGTGCTAGAAAATTCACAGAGAAAAGAACAAAATATTTGGTGGGTTTGTGTTTTTGAGTTTGAAGATTGAATCTTTTTTGAGATACAGAGGAATAATTTTTTTGGGGCTGTTGTGGTAAATGAAATATGGTGGCAGAAGCAGAAGTTGTGCGTCAACAAAGCGTTCTTGCTGTGGATGTTCAGTATTTCTCTAAAGCAAACGCTGTTGTTCATGAGATTGATGATGTTGTTACTATTTCTCCTAGAATCTTAAATCAAGTTTGCGTTTCTGATTCTCCGCCTGCTGATTTGCCTTCTTCTCAAGCTCTGGTGAGTTTTAATTTTTTTCCTCCTTCGCACCACACATGTACTGGGGCTGATTCTTTAGAGCGTTTTGTCATGTTTCTTTTGGATCATATGTAGAATTAGTTGACTCTCTTATACAGTGGCTAAAAGAAAACACGAAAATTTGAAAACTTGCTATAGATGGTAACCCATCTGTTCTTTGTGCAGTAACTTTTGAAAGATCCAAGTCTTATGTTTGCTCCTGTTACATGATGTCTCATTTCAGAGAATAGTTTCTTCCGCTGCAAAATCAATAGTCTTTTTCAGTAGTTTAGGGTGAAATTGTTTAACATATAACAGTAATTTAATCAACTTCATTTACTGGAACTATTTTTTCATATAGCGGTTGAAATTGAAAAACTTGGGATTAAAATGACTGCTGACCATCTGATATCTGAATTTTTGAAAATTCTAAATTGTGGTCATTATGATGTACTTGTTAAGGGCGTGCAGGTTTGAGATATATTCTATTGGTGGTTTTTTTTCAATATGCAGCACTTTTTGCTTAACTCCTAGGCGATGCCTCGTTGTTCATTTTTCATTTGAACTCATTAGCTTCTATTTTTATGAAAAACAAATCAGAAATTAGATCTATCTCTACCCTTTTGTAGGATATAAAATCTGCTGCAAAAACTCCAGATCCATCTCTTGAGCTTCCAACCTTACAGTTTGTTCCCAGCATTCGTTCTGGCAGCTTTGCTGACATTGGACCCCGGAGATACATGGAAGATGAACACATTCGTATAGATGACTTGTCAGCACACATGGGCCCCCTGTTCAAGTTTCCCAAGCCAAGTGCTTTCTATGGGGTAATTTGTCTAACAGACCTATCACTATGACAATCATTGAGTCCTATAATTTTCTTTATTGAATTGATTGAGATTTTGGACATGTTTGCAGGTTTTTGATGGTCATGGGGGACCTGAAGCAGCCGCTTATATTAGGAAAAATGCAATAAGGCTATTCTTTGAAGATGTTAATTTTCCCCAAACGCATGAAGTCAATAATATCTTCTTGGAAGAGGCTGAGAACTCCCTCCGGAGAGCATTTCTTCTGGCTGACCTAGCTTTGGCTGATGACCACAGTGTGAGCAGTTCTTCCGGGACAACTGCACTTACAGCCTTTGTATTTGGACGGTAAGCATATGCTGTTTCAATTATACATTCTTAGTCAAAACCTTTCATTTTCTGTTTTTATGGTTATGATGCTGAAGAATGAAGCCAGTCATGCATTATTTGCTTTATGTTGTTTAGGACATTTCTTTTGTCAAATCTTGTCTAATTGTCTTCCGTATGTGATTGTGAATCCTACGTGTTCTATAAAAAGGTGTTGCTAGACAAGATGTCTTATGTTGTTGCAAACTTTTGTGCTTACTCATGATTACTATGCACAATTCCATGAAAATGCATGCCACTTTTAACAGCCAGATGATTGGTTACTTTGTCTGTTCTAGGACATCTTCTCTGTTTTAGAACATCTTCTAATGTCTTCTCCATATGATAAATATATGAGTGAGTAATAATTTCACAAGAGCCCCATTACTGTAACATTTGGTGTTCTCAATGCTACTGTTTGGACGTCATTTTGTAATTTCCATAGTATCCTGACCTTGTTCTCCAATTGCAGGCTACTAATGGTTGCCAATGCTGGTGACTGCCGAGCAGTTCTATGCCGTAGAGGAGAGGCAATAGATATGTCTCAAGACCATAGGCCTGTTTACCCAGCAGAACAAATACGTGTTGAACAATTGAGAGGGTTTATTGATGATGGGTATCTCAATGGAGTTTTGTCTGTTTCCAGAGCTCTTGGGGACTGGGACATGAAAAATCCTCATGGTGGCCCTTCACCTCTCATTGCGGAGCCAGAGTTCAGACAGGTAGTTCTAACTGAGGATGATGAGTTTCTCATACTTGGTTGTGATGGGATATGGGATGTTATGTCAAGTCAGCATGCTGTAAGCCTTGTGCGGAATGGACTTAGGCGGCACGATGACCCTAATCAATGCGCTAGGGACCTTGTTAGGGAGGCCTTGTGCCGCAACACATTTGACAATCTCACTGTGATTATTGTGTGCTTCTCCTCCCTTGATCATCGGGAATCATCACCGCCTAGGCAGCGGAGACAGAGGTGTTGTAGCCTCTCTGCAGAGGCCTTGTGTAGCTTGAGGAACTTGTTGGACAGCAGTGCAAACCGTTGATTGTACATAATTTGTTATTCTTAAATAAATTCTGCTCATGACAGGAGAATGTAACTGTTTCTGGCTGCTTCAGTTTGATGGTAGAAAAAGCAGCTAGCAGTTTTGTAGGTGCTGATTTTTCAAACAGCACAGGGTGAGCTGGATGGATGTACATAAGTGGCGGTGTTTGCTGGTGTTGTTGCTGAGATTCGAATTATATGTTGTATTATAGCCTTTTTCAGGGATTTGTTTATTCTAAATTCTAATAGTGCCATACGACTGTCCGTTCGACTATTCCATTTCAACTATGTACTGTTTATAAGTAAATAAAATTCGAATAAAAGAATTCAATTTTAACTTTATTCTCATACATCTTCAATCCCTCGGAAGCTACCTATGCTCGCTTTATGTTGTTTTCAGTACTTATTCCTCATGAGAAGCCTACAGAGAGTACATTCGCATATGTAGCGCCTCTCATTTGAATTTTGCAGGTATTAACTTAACCTAT
This sequence comes from Mallotus japonicus, assembly GCA_949634005.1. Lineage (NCBI taxonomy): Eukaryota > Viridiplantae > Streptophyta > Magnoliopsida > Malpighiales > Euphorbiaceae > Mallotus > Mallotus japonicus. Next base: position 7,177 of record CATIWK010051587.1, on the reverse strand, counting down.
TCTATTCAATGCTGAAAAAAATTCCTATCAAATCATATTAAGCTAGGAATATCAAAAAGAATGGTTGGTTTTGGTATAAGGCTGGGATATGAAATAGGATATGCCAAGGGTTTAGAACAAGGAAGAATAGTTCTAATCCACTTGACTATATTGATTGATTAGGTAGCACGGACATGGACACTCGAGAATATGGGAAATGGGAACATAGACATAAAGAAACAGCTTTTAATTAGAGTAGTTTTTTCTAAACTAAAGTGTCTAAAACCTAAATAGTACAGAAACGAACAAATATGGATACAAAATATGGATACAAACACAGAAAAACGTCTACTAATTGAAGTGATATGGATACGAACACGGAAAATCCTATTAAATGAAGAGAGATGCTTCAGAGTTAATTGAAATCAACGAAACCTATTGCATAGGATAGAATGAACCTATATAACTCAATTTGCACCACGGTGATACTGATGTCAACAACCTTCTAGTGCGTTGGTTTCTGGCTTTCTGCATCAAGTATATGCTTATATACTATTACAAGACGGCATATGAGCACTTGACCAACATCAACAAGAGGAGTGTGGGCGATTTATTAGGGACCTACCGATCAATGAGAATTCATGCATGTAACAGTACTTTCCATGTATTTCAGAAAAGATTTATATCTCAAACTACATGTATTCGGTACAATTGATCATAGACAATCAATAAAGAAGAGAAGATAAACTTCTTGGTTTCTCCTACCACCAGCAGCAATTACACTTGGGAAAGAGAACCATTTTTTCATTCCTAAAAAATTTTCAAATCAAAATAATTGTTGACATTTGTTAAATTTCAAAGTATAGTTACCCAGTTGACAGCATGGGTTACAGTCGCTCAAGAGCTTTTCGCAAATGTTGCAAATCTTTCCAAACCGCTTTTAAGTAAGCCCTCGAGAAAAGGTTGCAATACCTGAGAGAAAATATAGAAGAAAACATGAAATGGCTGATCACTTCCTTCCAGCTCAAGCAAAAATGTGAGTTCTAATCTAATGCAGGATTTATCCTCTTCCATCTTCAGTATGGATGTATGCTTGCACATCAACTCACGCATATTTCCTCGATGTTTTCTTCTTCGTGCCAGGAAAGTAAAGCACAGATAATCCATTTTAAAGTAATAAAATAATATCTAAAATCAAGGCAAGAATGCTTACTGATGCAACTGGAACCAACAGTTGAGGAACTTCATACGAAACAGTTAGCTGAAAACAGAAAACACAACTGTGAGTGAGGGCTCAAGTTATTCTCTGAACCAATGAAAGCACAAAGGAGAGTTGAACGGTAAAAAGAAGGAAGAAACTGTAGGAGAATAAGAGTGAAAGCAATAGAACATCAAAATGAAACATTGTGTTTGTGTATAGGTCATACTTCTACTATGCATGATTGAGAACCTTTAGGAAAGAATCGAACAGCACCTCTGTCATGTACAAGAAACAGTTGATTTAGATATTCGGCTATCAATTTTAAAACAAAAAGAGATGACGTTGCATATTTGCAAAGACATAAATGCATATGCATTATGTGATACCAGTACAACAGTAATTATTCCTGCAGATTTTAAGCAAGAACCAAGCAACAAAGCAAATTTATTGATAAAAACCAACAATGCTTTTATCCTATCACCTGTTAGGAAGACCTTCAAGGGATCTCCAGTGAATTTTCTGATTTGGGATTGGCTGCAAAAGGGTAATTTGCGGAATGAAACAAATCGACATGGAGACAGATTAGGAAAAAAGATGTAAAATTGAAAATTGAAACTGCAGCAGAATAAAAGGAGTAATACATTACCTGCATATTTCTAGCAAGCCAAGAGTATTCAATATCACGACCAAATGCTTGATACTTGAGAGACCATCGTGACAGGTCAGGCTTATCTTCCAGTATCTGTTAAACAGAATCAAAACATCAACTTCTCCAACATGTACAAGTGCAGCTATAAGAATATGATCAGCTAAAAGGCAGGACAATTGGTAGGTAATTATACAAAATAGACAAATGAAAGGTCAGCATTTTTATTTATCATAAGACAGCTAACAAGACAAAACCTGCAATTCAAATCGAAAGAAAACTATTGTACAGCACCTTCACAGAAGAAATAAAGGGCATCCAACGAGGAATTGATTCACGGTCAGAATAACACTTATAAGCCACAGCAACAGGCACATCAATTTCCATTTTAACCCTGCATTTCAATCAAATCAACCACTCTTTCAATAATGAGCAAGCACCCACTTTCAAAAAACATAGAATTTGGTAGATATAGATTACGTGCAGTCCTGCCATTCCATGACAGGAGTAGAAAAGGGCTTAAACCCCGTAAGCAAGGAGCTTCGCTTAAACGATCCATACTGAATTCTGAGACAGACAGGTCTAGTAGATAATGTAGATGTGGTAGGTATGGAACTGAACAGGATTCTATTTGTATTTTTAGCGGACAACTGAGTTGAACTTGTTGGGGCTGGAATAGAAGCAATAGAATTGGCTGTTGCAGACATGGGTGTTGTTTTTGTTAGTATTGTCACGAATTTACAATCAGCACCAGCACAAAGATTGAGATAGATAGAAGGCGAGTCGACTGGACTTGGGTATCATAAATTTTTTCTCCTGCTCTCTGCTAGTTTTTGTGTTGTTTTCACCTGGCTGTTACGATGTGATTAGACGGACCAATGATTTGATTTTATGTTTTTTACTGTGGTCCAGGTTTTGGCTTTTCTTATCCATTTTTTGTATATTGTTGTATTATTGGGCTTGGACCGTATTGTCTAAATCCTTATCGGGCTGTCTTTTTCCCTTTTCTTGGCCCATACAAAGTGTGTTTTTTTTTTCAGAAATAACAAAAAAATAAAAAATACGGTTGATATTTCTTTTAAAAATACGGTATTTGGTAATATTTATTTTTAAAATATGGTGATCATTTTAATGTATCACAATACAACCGAATTAACCATGAAAATAATTGAAATAAACAAATAACCTTTTAGATTTTTTTAAATCAATCAAATCGAAACATAAATATAACAACTAAAACAATTGGAAACAATCAAAAAAATCACAATATGTACTCACCAAATCAACGAGAACCATTAATTGGCAAAAATCTATCAATACCCATAATACCATAAATATAAATCCAAAAATAAAATAAGACAAAATAGAATTGAAAAATCATCCAAGTGCTAATAAAAAAATGACACTCACTTATCAAATTAACATAATCCATAAATTGACAAAAGTCTATCAACACCCATTATATTATAAACATAAATTTAAAAATAAAATTAGAAAAAGAAGAAAAAGAAACATTGATTATAATTGTTTAAGTTTTTTGCCGCTAGAAATTCATTGTTAATGGGTTAGTACTGCAAATTTTGTTATTGTTAGTGATGAGTTTGGGAGAAAAATGAAAAGAGTGATAAATTTTTGATGATCATGAAGAGAGAAAGAAGACCGTTTAAATAAAAAGAAAAAAAATAGAAAATAACATAAAAATGAGATTAATTTTGAAAAAAGAGACACCGTATAAAAGTGTGAGTGAAAAGTTTATTGGTTCCAGTTGTCAAATTGTCAAATTGTTACAGTTGTCATTAAGGTTTTCTTTGTTACAGTTGTCAAATTGTTATCTATGTTTTTTATTATTATTATTATTTGTCTTCTAATTGTTGTTCATATTTTTTTTATTGTTTTAAGTTTTTTTTTTTATTGTTAAAAAAAAAGTTGTTTTTTTTTTCAGATTGTTGCCGTGTTGTTTTCAAGTTGTTTTACGGGTGTTTTCCATATGTATTTCTATTGATATTGTTATTTTTTATTGATTTCATCCAAACAAATGATCTTATTAATTGATTTTATTAAAGAAATATAATTAATGGTAGATATGTGAAGTTTTGGTTCAATTGAAGAGTTTTAGTTGCGTATAAAAGTTGAGAGACTATAAATTTTTAGTGGTTAATGAAGAATGGATGAAAATCACCAATTTTATTGATTTTGGAAAGCATTGTATTTTTGAAAAAAATAAAAAAATGTTAATTTTATAAAAAAAAATCAACCATAAAATTGTAAAGTTTTTCTTCATTTTTTAGTTAATTTTGAAAAAATTCCTAATGAAAATGCATTTCTATATCTTATGCTAACATAATTATATTTTCAATTGAAATTACGATGCCTAAAATATTTTTGTAAACATTAATAAGAGTATGTATTGAAAACATGTATTGCCCAAAATGTTTCACCGCGCGTTGATGGCTTAAGTATCTAGAGTTTCAAGGCCGAGTAGGGAAGCCCACTTTCGAATGCATTTGTGGAAACAATTATGGCCCATTTCATTGTCGATTTTAGACCCAGCACTCAAACTAATCACATAACTGTATAACAGAAATTCCCGCCAAAAGTAGCACAAAACATCTAAATTATTGACCCTTAAATTTGAAAAGTAATTTCATAAATTACTTTTTTTTTTTTCACTTAATTTTCGAATAATCTTTTCGCATGAAATTTTAATGTATAACTAATAAAATATTTTATTTTAAGAAAAATTAGAATGGGTACTCAAAAAAAAAATTAGAATGGTAATGTAATTATCATTGCAATAATTGAAATACCTTATAATTTGTTAAAAAAAAAAGAAATAGCTTATAATAGACATTAACTAAATTGAGCATTTACAATTTTTTATCCATGATAACCAATTATTATAGTTATTCCTTGGACTAACAATCCACTCGTATTTTTTCTTATATTTTAAATAGAGTTCACTTAAAATTATTTAGATTATAATTAGATAAAAATAATTATAAAATATACAACTATGTAAATTTTAATAATTTTAGTGGGTCAATTTTAGAGAAAGAAAATTAAAAATCGGAGTCTAAATGGTTAAAAATCAAATCTACAGAGGAATTAATAGACATAATAAAAAAAATTACAAGGATTTAATGATGCCTTTTCCATGACCTATAACTATAATAGGGTGTCAAAATGGATAATGACACACGAACACGATTTGCCTAACACGTAAATGAGTTCATGTCAGAAATAGGTCAACATGTTTATGACACGGTTTAATCAGATCATATCGCAATTAACATGTCAACTCATTTAATCATACGTATCATGTTGGTTTGTGTCAACCCGACACGACACGACTTATAAAAAATTCATATAATTTATTATAATTTTAAATAATAAATTAATCATTTATTGTAATTTTTTTATAAAAATAATATTTTTATAATTATATTATGCAAATTGTTAAATTATAGATATTTTTTTAATTTTTCGTCAAAATAATATTTTTATATATTATAAATGTTATATAGGTTAAATGGGTCTTGTTGAATTTTGTGACCTGCACAACCCATTTAAATAAATGGGTTACACATATTGTGTTCATCTAACCCATTTAGTTTTCGTGTCGTGTAAAGTTGAAATATTTGACAAGATTAATAAATGGATTATGTTCATATTGACCTTAATTGTGTTAATAAAGTGGGTCAACCCGACACAAACATAGCTCACAACCCATTTTGACACCCCTAATACCATGCCAGTTTCATCTAAAAAGAAAAAATAATTCAACAATCAAAATTGAAATGTCATCCTATCATCTTTCACTTCCTGTAATCTTCAATAAACCAAGAACAAAAATAATCAAGATATCTTATTCTCTCCCACTTTATACCCTCTTCCATTGTTGTAAGAGTATTCATGCAGAAATAGTAAAAGCAACTCATGGTGATCATCTTCCGAAAGACTGGCTTAAGAAAGATCTTCAAGATTCCTCAACTTATACATGAAAAGATCTTAACAATGATGTCAAAGATCTCAAGAAAGAATATTCTAAAGATGATAATCTTTCGGATAGGAAAAGTCAAGATTTGCTGAAGACAAGAAATTATAAGGAATCTCAACAAATGAGAAGTTCTCAAGTGGCAATATACACAAATAAGATGACATGGGATTCAAGATTGCACGCCAAGATAGGGCAAAATGATCGATTCATCATAAACAGAGACTGTTTCACTTTTCAAGTAAACCAAGATGCCGCTTAGGTCATAGAGAGAGCCATTGGGTGATCTTAATGGAGATTAAACATGACAACGAGAAATTTGAGGAACTGATGTATGACTTGCATAAGAAAGTTTGGTTTTGAGCAGTAAATCATCAGTTAAAAAAGAAAAACTAAAGGTTGATATTTTAGAGTTCGTTTATGGTAACCTTTCATATCACAGTATGGTTCTAGTTCCCTCAGTTCTGGTTACGGGTCTCTTTATGCAAATTCTAATGAATATCTTTGATGGGTTAAATTGGCCCGCTATTAATTATCCTTTTGTTGAAATTATGTCAGTTTGGCTATGTTCTTGCATGATTAAACATTTGATGGTTCATTATGAAATGACAGAGTTGGAGAAAAAGAAGTCAGTTCCTCCTTTAATTGCAGGCATTATAAAATCTTTTGGTTTTGTTTGAGGTGTATGTGATATTGTTTTGTTTATACTAAAGCCACTAAATAGTGGTTTGCTTGTGCTGAAGGCTCTTGTTATATTAGATTATGCTATTGTGACTAGTTACGCTTATTATAGGGCATACAAATACAAGGAGTAGGCCCGGCCAAGGGCTGGTTTATTCTCGAAACCAGTTTGGTTAAATCTTGTAACACCCTATTCCTTTACTATTTAAATACTCAAAGTCTTTATTTAACATAATTTTAATACAACCATATCATAATTAGACAAAGTCAACATATTATTAAAGTACATAAAACATTGTAACATTTTATTTCACATAATACATATGAGTTATATTTACAACTAATACAACACATTCCCTTTATTATATATATGCTTATGTTACAAGGAGAGAGAGTGAGAGTATGGATTCGACCGATAACCTATGCTCCATGCTTTATTTATAATGCTATAAGCTACAAGACAATCACCCTTCAAGCTTCACTATCTGGAAAAATAATTGCGATTTGGTGAGTCGCGATTCAATGAATATAAATATCAATTAAATTCTAAAGGCATATAAAAAAAATAAACAATTGATATCAAACCACAATACAAATATGATTTATTCAAATGCAAGTGCTAATGTATTATTCATTGATTTTTGTTGTGGCCTGACAAGACAAATATTGCTCCCGG
>CATIWK010051576.1:0-10955 GCA_949634005.1 Mallotus japonicus | reverse complement strand
AATTAATTAAAATGTAATTGTAATTTGATTGAAAGTATATTTCATTTTCTAATTAGGTTAACTTCTATATTATCTCTAATAAAAATAAAATTAATTAACATATAATTCTAATTTAATTGAAAGTATGTTTCATATTTTAATTATGTTAATTTCTATTTTATCTCTAACTATATTAAATTAATTAAAATTTTAGTGACAATTTTGTTAAAAATATATATATTTTTTCTATTTTAATTAGGTCTACTTATATTTTATCAATTATAAATCAAATTAGATAACCTAATTTAATAAGTGTTATTATATTAAATTTAATAAGTAAATAATTAAAATTAAAATTAATAAATTTTATGAAAATAGGAAAAGCATATAATTTTTTTAAAAGTAGATATTTTTATAAATTAAAAATTAATAAATAAAAAATAGATCATATAATTTGTTTGAAAGTATATTTGTAAGAAAAGTAGTATAATTTGTTTTAGCAAATTAATTTTTGAGTAAATAAAAGTATTAATATTAAAAATATTAAAAAAATAAAGTGTCGTAGATCAAATAAAAAATTTACTAAAATTGTAATAAATTATAAGTTCAATGGGGTTGTAATATTTAAATTGTTATATAAAGAAAATATAACTTTTATTATTTTTAAATTTTTTATTAAAAAATAACAAATGATTTTTTATTATCTTATGATTAATTATGATCATAATATTTTTTTTATATATAAAATCAATTCTAGAGTTTAGAAGAATTAATTATAAAAAATATTGAAGAAATATCATATAATTATTTAAATAAAAGAATTCTAAAAATTGTAATGAATTATAACTATATTAAGTTAATATTAAATTGTTATATAAATAAATAATATTGTTATTATTTTTAAAATTTTATTGAATAATAATAATAATATGTTTAATTATTTATTTACTATATATCACGAGTTTAATAAATTTTTTATTTCACACGTGATTGTTTACTAGTATATATAAATGTACGAAAAAGAGGGGGGGGGGGGGGTGGTAAGGGACAGACAAAATTACGAAAAAGTTTTCATTCATTATTATATAAAAATTGGATATTTTAGTCATTTACTAATAAAAGTAAAATTAAATTAATTAAAATATAGTTTTAATATGATAGAAAGTCTATTTCCTATTTTAATTAGGTTAACTTCTATTTTATCTCTAATAAAATACATGTAAACATATTAAAATAATTAAACATAAAATAGAAACTAAATATTACTAAAATATTAGAAATTGTTAAGTATATGACGAAATTAATTTGTAATAAAACAATTACTTTTGGTTACAAATTGTTCATTGTCGCTGATTAAATATATATGATGATGATTTTGTTTTGTCATGATAGAGTAATTATTGGTGATAAATTTAGTTTACCACTACATGTTTATATATGGTGACGAAATAATTTGTCATAGAAATAATGATTTAAAACGACAAAATATATCTCGATCACTTTAGATATTACTGTTGTTAAATGTCATGAAAAAATATACTAGCCATAATGCTATATTGTGGTCCTTATTTTCTATCAAATTTTATCATTATATGTGTATATAAACAATATTAAAAGAAAATAAACATAATAAATAAGGAAATTAACACAATATCATCAATGCTTTCTTTTTTGTTTCTTTTTCATTCTTCCAACTTGGATTTCTTCAATGGCTTTTAAATTTTTTTCTTTTTTTTTAAAGAATTTTTCTTAATTCTTTAATCATCTATATAAAACCTATGTAACAGAAATTATCTATACTTTTGTCACTTATCTACCTAATTTATCTATGATGAAATATTATATCGTCACATACTATTAATACTTGTGACAAAATAGTATTGTCACTTATTTCATCAATTATTTATTGACAAAATATAAACATTCAAGACAAAATAGTTTTATCAATTATCAATTGAAATACTCACTAATGAAATATTATCTTGTCATATAAAATTGATATTTGTGCTCAATTAAATGCGTCATAAATTATTATCTTTTTGTTTGTTAGAAAATTTGCCTCAAAAAAAGTTTTGAAATAAAATTTTGCCCCCAAATAAAAGAGTGACGATTTTGCATGCATCGTCATTAAATATAAATATTTATGACAAAATAGTTCAGTCATTTATCCGTTCACCTGATATATGACGAATTATTATCTCGTCACATAAAATTTATATTTATGGCAATAACAGTTGTCATAGATTATTATCTCGATTACTAAAAAGTTACCTCCAGAATATTTTATAAAAAAATTTGCCTAAAAAAATTGTGACGCATATGCATACATCGTCATTTAATATAAAAATTTATGACAAAAATAGTTTCATCACTTATCCACTCACCTAATTAATGACGAAAAATTATCTCGTCACATCAAATTCATATTTGTGACAATAAAAATTGTCATAACTTACAAATTTTCCGTATTAATTAAAAAAATTTTCCTCCAAAATTTTTTATATTCAATTTTGTCTCCAAATACTATTGTGACGAATCTGTATTCATCATCACTAAATGTGAACAATGGAGACGAATGAGTTGTGTCACTAATTTTTCAGCTAATTAGTGACGAAATATAAATTTCGTCATTAAAAGAAATATTTTGTGACACTAACCATTGTCATCAATTACTATCAATTCGTCACTGAAAGATTTCCCTCCAAAATTTTGGTGCAAAATTCTACCTCTAAATATTAAAGTGACAAAATTTTTTAATCGTCATCAAAATATACAATATAATGACGATATAAAATGTTAAGAGTGACAAAAATAAAGATCGTCACAAAATCGAATGTTATAGTGACGATTATGAATTTCGTAATCTTTAGTTAGTAAAATGTGACGAAATTTTATGCGTGGCAAAGAAATTCGTCATAAAATGTGTGATTTCTTGTAGTGAGTGCTGAGTTCGCTGAAGTGTTCTCCAAAACTGTTGGATCCAACCTCACCAAAAAAACAATCTTAGAATGCACCCTTGATTGAGTGATGGAAACCGCCAGTAAATTCACTCAAACCTATAGCTGAGCTCATTGAAGCAATTCATACCAAGAAAATCTTGCTAAGCTACTTTCTAAAGAAGTTGAAACAGCTGGCTGCAACTTTAGCTGACCTGGTTCATTTTGTAGCCAATTACAAATAAATTGCACCAATACTACTTGATCAGGACCACTTGATACTGCTGCCATTATAGCATCACCTAAAGCTACCATGCAGCTTGTTGCTGTTAAATTGCTTTCTTGTTGCTTATTAACATTTTGGAAGACTTAGTGCAACTCATTTCTATTCTGGTTGAGAGAGTTGAGGTTTGTTGTATTGGAAGAAGAAGAAGAAGAAGAAGAAGAGCTCATTAGTCCATAGTTAGTCAATGACTAAATTAACAGGACATCCAGAATTTATTTTCATTTTTACGTGCAGTTTAAAATGGCTGTAAATCAATGATAACAATAGACTGGACATCATTTATATAGTTGTTGAGAAGAAACTACTGGAATCTGTATATAGGTTGAAACATCAACAACACATCAGGAAAACACTTGCAAGTAAAAACATGAGTAATTTCAGAATTCTTATGCAACAATTCATACATATTGTATTATGGAACTGATTAATTTTTCATTCAACTTTTTGCAGTTTTATATATAATAAAGATACAGAAGAATGAATTTTTTCTTGCAGAAGTACAACTATTCTAGATTGTCATGACAAAGACTCACGTCCTAAACATATAGAAATAATGATATCATTTGAAGCATCTAAGAGTGCTTTTGTTTGGAAAAAAATAAGGGTGGGAATCGGAATTGGAATGGACGATTCCGATTCTTAGTATTTGGTTAGCTAAAATTAAAAAAGGAATGGGAATGTGATTCCCCCATCAATGGGAATCACCATTATCCTCTTCTTTCTAGGGAATGACTTTTGATTCTTTTGGTAATCAAGTCAAATCAATTATAAATTGGTCAAATATTTACATATTAACATTTATTTTTTAAAATTTATAAGTAAAACATATAAATTAATAAAAATATGCATTAAATATTTGAAAAAAAAATATTTATCAAAAGTAAATAAGTTTTTAATTTTTTTAAAAAATAATAATAATATTTTTATAAAAAAATATTTTATAATACATAATTATAATATTAATTTTTAATATATAAAAATAATTATAATGTTAATTTTTTATATATAAAAAATAATTAGAAAATATTTTTTCATAAAAGAAATTTTAGTTGTTAAATGATATTTGATTTTCATTCCCGTTACCATTCCCTAGTGAAACCAAACACCTTCTTCAAATTTCCTTTCCCTTTCTCATTCCCTCCCATTCCGATTCCGATTCCGGAGTACCAACCAAACGCCCCTAACATAAAAGGCAACATACACCTTCTGAAACAACTTCAAAAGCTCACTAACATAGATAGTGATAGACTTTTTACAAATAAAAAAATACATGCATCTGCCTCAATAATATCCAATTTTGAAGAGAAGACTGCTTTGAAGATTTTTATGAATTATCCTTTATGGACATATTCTACTGCAATTTATCTTTGCTTATAATATATGAGGCATTAAATCTTTTTGGGAGTATTAATAACAACTGCAACTATATTAATATTTTATTTATATTATATTATGTAAATTTAATTTTCATTCGTATTTTTTTTTTTATAACAAACAAATACTATATCTATTAGGTATCGACTACCACATCTAACTAAGGCAACCAGCACACAAATTACCCAATCCTGACACGGGAAGATAGTGACAATAAATAATATTACCAGGCTCATTGAGTCTGATAATTGAAATGAGTACAATCTAAATCCCTTAACGAGGATCCATTGGAGGGCAAGTCTAATGATAGTGGCCGTAGTAATTTCAGCTTCAACAACGTATATTTAAGATGTTGCAATTAAAAAACTCATCGTTGGACCTTGAGTTGGTTTGACTAATGTGCACCTGTCGTCCCATCCTTTTGTTGACAGTGCGCTTCTGACCTTAATTGGCCGAGTCGTGCCTCCGACGTTGTTACTTTGGAAAAATTAGAATGCTCAAAGTAATTTTACACTCTGTATACATTAGCATAGGATAATATTGTATAGAATTTTAATACTATTGTGTTGGCCTTCAAGATCGGAGTAATGAAATAAAATAATTAGTTAATTATTTTAATATTCTCATTTATTTTATAAATAAGTAAATTTTATAGTTTATAAAACTAAAAACTTATAATTTTAAGAAGAAAAACAATATTTTCATAATAAAACTAAGAATTTTCTCAGCTGCCAACAACCACTTTACTTAATTATCAATTAACTTCTAGAATTAATGCACTGCAACGTAATACTTAAGCTTTATTTAATTGTTGTTTTATTCAATGGTTTGATTTATTTTTCATTGAAAAATTGATGTTGATTTAACCAAATTACAAGTAAAATAAATTATAAATATTCTAAAATTCAGCAACTAAACTCTTTGTACTTCATCTATTAACTAAGGCTATGTTTGGTTCATGGAATGGAATAGGTATGGAATAGAATTGTGATTCTTAAGGAATAGAATAGGTATTCTTAGAATAACTATTCTTAAATAATTACTATTCCATGCTTTGGTTCATAATCTAAGGGATAAGTAGATTTAAGTATAAATGACATTGATACCCTTATTAATGAATTTTATTATTATATCAAAATGAAATAGCCATACAATTTTAGCATGTTTTACAAAAAAAAAAAAATTAAACATATAATATATAAAAAAAATTAACACGTACATAAAATAAATAAATTTTTTAGAAAATTTTATTATAATTCTAATCAAAATAAATTTTTTTATTTTTTATCTAAACGATAAAAAAATACAAACACAAAAAAAATACAAGCATATAACAGTGAAAAAAAAAATAATGGTACTAAAATAATTTTTTTAAATTAAAAAAATATTAAAAAATCTTAATTAAATCATGCTAAAAAAAGAAAAAGTAATAGCATGAGGAGAGCTTAAACATAAGAGAGGGGTAAAAGTGGAAATGATCTATTCCAAGGGATAAAGAATTCCTATTCTTTAGTTTTTGGAAGAATAGCTATTCTTCAAAAATTATGGAATTGCTATTCCATAGAATTGGTATTCCAAAATAAAATTTGAACCAAAGTAAAGAATAGCTATTCCTTATGGAATAGCTATTCTATTCTTGGTCTATTCCGCGAACCAAACATGGCCTAACTTTTGGGTTGGACACTACAAATTGATAATTGCAATATTTGTGGGATACAAGAGAGAACTAGGAGAAGATAATCTCCAACTATGTTGCTGTTGATACTAAATTCTATTGACAAAATCTTTCCTTCTCCCAGATGGGACAATTCAAGCTCCGGCAGGTTACAATGTCACCTTCAATATAGAAAGTTTGATTCCAAAAATTATATTGACACAATTGCTTTTATTTTTCCATTTCGTTGTCAATCCATAGGAAAATCTATTAATGTGAGAAATTAATCATTAATATGCTCTGGTTTAATATATATAATATTTTATTATTTTTCTCACGTGTAATAATATTTTTTATATCAGTAATGCTATCTACATCAAGTGGAGATAAAATTTTGGGATAAATACAATTTTGATTCCTGTGATTTTATCTTTTGGCAAAATCAATCATGTTTTTTTTTGGCGTTTAAGTATTATGTGTTTCACATTTTTTACACTTTAATACCCTTTCAACTGATATTATCATTATTTTATGAGAAAAAAATATTATAATATTAAATTTTAATGATAAATTTATTTTATATATGATTTACAATCAATTTTTTTAAAAAAATATTGTAAATTTTTTGTAAAAATTATTTCTTTTTGTTCATAATTAAATTAAAAATACATCTAAATTTGATTTTTTTGTGAGTTTATTGTAATTAGTTGAATAATATATTACTCATTATATGATTTTAGTATTGAAAATGCATGTTATTTTTACATTAAAACATACATTTTAAAACAATATTTGTTAGAAGGGTATTAAAGTGTTAAAAAAAAAGTGAAACACATGGCACTTAAAAACAAAAAAAAAATCCAAAACTGGTTTTACCAAAAGGTTTTTACCATAGGGATCAAAATTGTACTATCTCTAAAATTTTTATTACTTTTAATAATTAACTGGATGTTTGGTTTATTGAATAATATCAGTTAATTTATGGGTTTGGTGTGCTCTAAGTTTTTTTTTTTCCTACTAATATTGTTGCAAGCTCAAGTTTTATCCACACACTTGCAATAGTGGATCAACAGTTGCAAAGATTTTGCAAGTAAGAGCATGTCAAATTCAGGCGTGCTAAGAAGAAATAACATACCATTTTGCAAGTAAGAGCATGTCAATTTCAGGCGTGCTAAGAAGAAAAAACATACCATCAATTAGTGGATTTGCACTACCTATAACCTACGAGCATATGTGTATATATATGTTGTGGCCATTTTTTTTTATTGCTTGAGGACCACATTTAGTGGAAGTAGGAAAAAATGGTTTCAAATTTCATGTTTTATGGTGGAAATAACCTCTTCTACTTTTAATTCAACAACAATTCAAGTCCACATTATCAAGTGTATATAAAACTGGCAGTTCGTATTGGCGAATCGTAAGTGGATTAATCTATTTATAACATAAACTAGTTTATCTTAAATTCAAATCCATTTAATTTTGTGTCATGTCGTTTAAATGGATCATGTCAATCACAAATTACCAGTCCTAATATATATCCCAATAGGTAATTAATTAATTGATATATGTATTAATATTGTTAAACTATTTAATTTTTTTTACAATTCTGCCAAATGTATAGTTAATTAAGAAGTAAAACCACTAAAAATATTACTCAAATTGATAAAATAATCTTTTTGAATCAAAATAATTGATTTTTTAAAATTATTAGGATCATCATTGCAATATTATTAGAAAGATCATTTCTATCTTATCATTATTTTTTTAATTCCATGATAATATTGTTGTTAAAATTGAGAGTTAACTCAGATAATTTTACAATTTTACAAGTTAAAAATATTTAAACGAATTAGGACATTTATAAAATTATGATCAAGTAAAAATAGTTCTGGAATCGCGATTCTAAATGGTAACTAAAATCAAGTGCAATCGTGTTGAAAACAACTAAAAATCATGCTGTTTTACGATTTTACTCAATTATAATATTTACGGTTATATATTCTTATATTTTTATATGTATATAAATATATTATTAAAGACTGTTATATAGAATGTAAAACTGTTCAATTTTTAACCTTCGAGTTTATAGACCCCTCACTGATTCTTAAAAAAATGATTTTGATAATCTTGCATGATTGAGGTTGAATTGCAAGCCATCTGATACATAAACATGCTAGAATTCTTAGATTCCTAAACTATTTACAGCTTATAATATCATTGTTCCTGAAAATTAAGTAGATGAAAGAAGTCACTTGAAACTCAACAGGACATTTACAGCATATTAGTATAATTGATAAATGAGTACTTATCTTGAATAAGTATTAATCAATGAATTCTCAATGTTGGTAGGTTGATGAGAGGACATACACCACTAGCAAAACATGGAAAATATGATAGGACTGATTATTCCATTAGTAAACAAAAACTTGTTATTACAAATTGGTAGTTAAATTCTTTTTCAGGTTATGTAAAATTTTTTGGGGTACCAAAGGCATAAACGAGTGTGGTGTTGAACCAGCCAAATCCAATGCCCCTGCGTACTGTATATGAGTGGTGACACCATTTAGTATGACATTGGTATATGCTATTACCCACCTGCTTCTGGCCCTTTCTTTTCTGTGATGTTTTATGTGTTGGCTTTGGAAAAGAGGAGAACAACAACAAAAAAAAATAGAGCAGCTCCTGCATATAAACGACAAATTTTTGGTATTCAATTTCAATACAAAACTTTCCACTCCATCGCTCTTTTAAACACTCAACGCTCTTCTTCAAAATTATATTTAGGATAATTATACATGTTGTGACCCGCGATGGTAAATAGCACTGTCACGGGTTTCGTTTTTTGAAAAATTACCCTCTCGCCATTATTATGCCCCCTACGCTTAGGAGGCATGCAGATAATTTTAAAAGAAATTGTCACTTAGCAGGTCATGATATATCTCGTTATCCTTATATTTACTAGCTATATATGCAATAAAATACCTTTTTATGCTTTCAAGTATTGGATAACAGAAGGGTGACATATAGTTGAAGAGGAAAAAAAGGTAAAAAACAAATTCTTATTATTTATATATAGGTGAAAAAAAGTAGAAAATACAACAATCCAATAAAATCACATAATGATTTTACAATTAGAACAATAAAAATTACATATCAACCCAACAAGAAACATACAAAATAAATTTCTATACTAGACGATACATGATGCAACATCCAACAGAAGATGAAATTTGCTAATTAAGTGAAATCCACACCAAGTATAAGATCTTTTTTTTTTTTTTTTTTTTTTTGAGAGCAGTATAAGAAGTATTAATAAGATAGTATTAATATAACCATTTAAGGAGTAGTAACTGACTGAGGTGGTTTAATATCCTTGGTAACAGTTGGTACGCTTGGCATTGTGGGCTTTGGAAGTTCTTTGGAAGTTAAGGAAAGCGTGGCAAAGGTGGCAGTTCAGGTTTTGGCGATTCTGGCGGTTTTGGAACTTCAGGTTTTGGCAATTCAGGCACTTTGGGCTCTTCAGGTTTAGGTAATTCTGGCGGTTTTGGAACTTCAGGTTTTGGCAATTCAGGCACTTTGGGCACTTCAGGTTTAGGTAATTCTGGCGGTTTTGGCACTTCAGGTTTTGGCAATTCAGGGACCTTAGGCAGTTCAGGCTTTGGCAATTCTGGCGGTTTTGGAACTTCAGGTTTTGGCAATTCAGGCACTTTGGGCACTTCAGGTTTAGGTAATTCTGGCAGTTTTGGCACTTCAGGTTTTGGCAATTCAGGGACCTTAGGCAGTTCAGGCTTTGGCAATTCAGGCACGTTGGGCACCTCAGGTTTTGGCAATTCAGGCAACTTTGGCACTTCAGGTTTTGGCAAATTAGGCAATTCAGGTTTTGGTAGAGTGGGGAGTTCAGGTTTAGGCAATTCAGGTAATGTAGTTTCAAGAAGTTGTCGTGCATCTACCTGGATTGACAGAGAGATAAAGAAGAGCAGAAGGACTAAAGGTGGCACGCGATGATAAGCCATGATACAAGAAGCAGAAAGTGAGGGTTAAGTGGTTTAGAAGGTGTTGAGTTGGAGTCGATTAAAATTAACCACAAAATAATTATTAGCACTTGAAAAATGGGACACTATAATAGTGAATAAGAAAATATTTTTCAACTAAATAAATTCACTATTACAAAAGGAAATTATTTTATAACCCAAGCTCACAAATTATTTCCACTCTTGTATACATGCTACAAAACTCACCCACTAGTACCCCACTTTTATTTGCTACTTACGGCACACACTCTCTCATACCCTACACACACCACTCACTTATAATATTCACTCACACTTACAAATAAAAACACTCTCTTATGCTCTCAGCACTCACAAATGATTTTCTCTCTTGGTGTGCGTTTTAGCATGAAGCTCAACACCTATTTATAGTGCAAAATGCACTCTACAAGAACCAATCTTCATCGTCCAACATTTACCTACTTTTCCATTATCTTTGTTGGCCAATCTTTTGCAAGTGCATGGTCCACTTGCTCCTGAAGTTGGCAGAGCAATTTGCCTAATTTTGATTGCACAAAAAAAAAAAAAAACCATCTGGAAGATTTTATTAGTAATGATTTTAACAGAAGGAACTCCAGCAACACCAGAAATGAGTAATAGTGTATAAGTTTTGTCTGTGTTGATTTTTCACTTGTATGTATTTGGCTTTTATAGATGTGAGAAGTGGTGAAATGTAG
>CATIWK010051550.1:0-10731 GCA_949634005.1 Mallotus japonicus | reverse complement strand
TCTTTTTTCTTTTTATTTTTTTATTTCTCTCCTCTTTTTCTTTTCCTTTTTTTTCAAAATTTTTATTTTCTTCTTTTTCTCTTATTTTCTCGATCTTTTTTTAATAGTAGAGCATTTGCAAATATATTTTTCTGCAATTTTATTTCATAAGTTTTTTGACATTTTATGCTCAAGTATATTTTTTCTTTACCTTTTTATTTTTATTTTCTCTATATTTTTAATAGATTCCTATAGATCAAAATAAATACAAAACTATATAATGCTATAAATAAAATAGTTAAAGAATAAAATAGTTAAAGTTTCATTAATTAGAATCAAACATCATGTATTTAGATTGAAAGAAAATTCCTCCATTGAAATTCAGCTCCACTTACTTTTTTTTTTACTTCTTAGAATAAAAATAAAAATTCATTAATAATTAGTAGTGATTTTTTAAATGTATCTAACTGTCGAACACATGAATTTTATTGTTTTGCTGCAATGATATTGCATCAGAAACGTAAAATATACTCTAATGAGGATATTGTATTAGAAACGTAAAATATCTTGTAATGTAGATATTATATCAGAAATGTAAAATATATGAAAATAAACTAAAAATATACAAAAAGTATAAAAAAATATTTCAAAAATAAAAATTCATTAATAATTAGTAGTAATTTTTTAATCTATTTAAGTAACAAACACATGAAATTTATTGTCTTGGTGCAATGATATTATATCAGAAATGTAAAATATAATAATTAAGATATTGTATAAAAATGTAAAATATACTATAACGAAGATATTATATCAGAAACGTAAAATACAAAAAACACAAAAACAAAAAAAAAAGTATGCAAAAAATTTCTTAAATTTAATGTCTTTGGAATTTATATTCCAGTAATGATGAATGAAACCACTAACATAGTAGACATGAGGCTACCTATAATAAAAGAATTAATAATAATGATAATATAATCAATCAAAGATAAAGGAAAATATAATGAAATTGTTTCATATATGGAAAATAAACTAAAAGTGAACGAAAAATAAATAAAAAATATTACAAGTTTCATGCTTTCAGAATTTTTATTCCAATCTTTTTAAAAATTTTACTGAAAAAATTGTCACTTCATTTTCCATAGTATCGAATACCTTAAAATTTTTTATACATGTTTTGTCAATTTAGAATACTTTACATTTCTGCTATAATAATTTAGAATATTTTCTGTTTATTAATTTTACGTTTCTGATAGAAAAATTTTATACATGTTTTTGTCAATTTAGAACACTTTCTGTATATTTTTTAATAATAATAATAATAATAATAATAATAATAATAATAATAATAATAATAATATAGTATTGTTATACTTAATCCAGAGGAAAATCAATCTAATTTTGGATTCTTGCATATAATGAAGTTGTGAAATTTTCTTCCTAAAAAAAAAAAGCATTTAGATTAGCTTTCATAATTGCAAAATTTGGCTCATTGAGAAATGAAGAATAATATAACCATTGAAAATTTAATTGTCACACAGATAATTCAAAAATAATCTAAAACACATATGTAAAACCTTCCTAAAAATGCATTAATTTTTTACCTAACTTTATACTTTTTGCTCTTTTTTTCAAAAAACTTAATGAGCTTGCTAATGCCATTTTGTTTCTTGGATGCGTTGGTACATTGCAGATTATTTCCAGAGAAACATTTACTATATTAATAGTAAGTGTTGTAGCAACAGCCACAATTGTGCCAATTGTTGTGAAAAAACTTTATGATCCTTGTAGAAAATATGCTGGCTACCAAAAACGATCGAAATGTAACGGATCAATTGAGGAAAAACTCAGAATTGTGCATTCTTACATGCATCCATAGTCCAAATGATATCACTGCTGCAATTAACATCGTTGATGCCTCTTCTCCAACTCCCGACAATCCTATTACTGCATCAGTTCTTCACCTTATCAAATTGATTGGTCGATCATCTCCATTGTTTATATCTCACAACATTCAAGTTAAGAGCACTTCCTCTAGTCATTCCTACTTTGAAAATTTCATCATATCATTTAATCAATATCAACGAAACAATTTAGGAGTTGCTTTCGTTGACACTTTTACAGCAATTTCTCCGCCTGATTTAATGCATGAAGAAGTATGCACCCTTGTGCTAAATAAGCTCACATCCCTTAACATTTTGCCATTCCATATAAATTGGTGTATTGATGGATTCAGGGCCGGCTCAAGGCATACGCCACTAAGGCCTATGCCTAGGGCCCCACGAATGGGCCCTATAAATAATTTAAATTTGTATATTATAAATTTTATCCAAATATGTTAAAATAATTTTTTAATCTATCATATTTTGTAGAAAATTAATCATTTTATTTTATAGATAATTATTATTAAATATGTGAAATAAATTTTATTTGTCGGTGATAAAAGGAAAATATAGTAATAAAGTGACAATTTAAATAGAAAATGTGTTATTTATCATGATTTTATTAATTATATTCATTAATTTAAAGAAAAAATTATTAATTAATTTTGTAAAATTACAAATATTATATATTTAAATTTTTTATCTTTTATTTTTCTTAGTTGTATCACCTTGTTTTTCAATTTTTTTCGACAAATTATTTGTCAGATAACTTTTTTTAATTTTCAATTTCCCTATCTTTTGATTTTCAATAAAAAAAAGTTTCACAAAAATTTATTATATGTTAATACTAAGTTATTTTCTAATTGTCGTCTTGTCTCATGACAAGGACAGTCTGTCTTGTCTCTTGGCAAGGTCTTTTTGTTCTATTTTGTTTTTGACTCCTTATCATTTCCTCATCATTACCTAATCATTCCTCAACTTTCTATTGTTTTATTTAGTTTCTTGTCACTGTCTATTTTATCTTACGGCTACTTCTAACCAAGATGACACGCCTCTTGACGAGGCTTATGCTCATATGACTATTGATGACGAAGGAACGGGTGAAGAGGGCCTAGAGGTCGCTGAAGATGTTGTAGAGGAATTGAAATTTGATGACTGATATTGCCTGGTAGGGCGTTTTCTGACGGAGGGTGCAATCCATTTTGATTCCATGAATAATATGTTGGCAACTCTATGGAAGCTGGTGCGAGGAGTTGTTATCGAGGATTTAGATGCGAATTTGTTCCTTTTCCAGTTTTTTCATGAACTGGATTTGCGAAGGGTAGTGGATGATGGCCCTTGGAAATTCAATTAACATACTTTATTGGTTCAACGATTGGAACGTGGTGATCAACCCAGTAACTATTTTCCAACTACGATTGCATTGTGGGTACAAGTCCATGATCTTCCCACAGGGTTTATGTCGGAACGGGTTGGACAAGACAATGGGAATTTTATTGGATCATATGTCGCTAGTGATCCTAATAATTTTGGTGGATCCTAGAGGAAGTTTATGCGTATCAGGATTGAATTGGATATCAATAAGCCCCTGAAGAGCAAAATGAAGATTAAGCGAGCAGGTGGTACTTGGGCATGGGTGCATTTTCAGTATGAGTTCTTACCAACCTTTTATTTTTACTGTGGTGTCATTGGCCATACTGACAAATTCTGTTTGAAATTTTTTGATAACCCAGTGCCAAAGGATTAGTTGCTTTTTAGTAGCTGGATGAGAGCCTCTTCTCGTAAACAACGGGCCATTTCTGGGTCTAAGTGGCTCTTGAAGGAAGCTCCTCCTAAATGTGGTGGTGATACGGTGGTTCAGATGGCGGATACAGATTTGGAAAGAGCTCGAATCAGTTATTCTTTGACGATTGTGGGTAAGGTTTCAGGCGAGACTTTAGGCGGCAATAGTGGAGATAATGGTTCTGAAATGGGTAAGAAAGTTATAACTGCCATGTTAGTGGATGAGTTGATTACTCTTAAAGCTAAGGAGGGTGTTGCTAGTCTTGGAAAGGAGCCAATCACTGACGGTTTAATTGTGGTTGACTTAAAAAGGCGTAGAATGGTAGAAAAAGGGGGTGACACTGGGATGTCTACTGAGATAAGTTTGGATACTGATGGGCCACACTCTAGGCCAAAAAAAGGAGAATTGGTGGGTGCTGGTCTCTAGGCCCACCGCAAATTATGACTACCCTAAGCTGGAACTGTCGTGGGTTGGGCTTCACCCGTACAGTTTAAGTTCTCAAGGACTTAGTCCATAATACTAAGCCAAAGTTTTTTTTTAATTGAAACTATAGTATCTAAGGCCATGGTCGATAAGGTCAGGTTACCTTTGGGTTATGCTGGTTTTTCGGTGGATAGTAACGGTACTGGTGGTGGTCTTGCCTTGCTTTGGCTTGAGAAAGATTCAATTAGATTATTAAGTTTCTCTTCCAACCATATTGATGTGTATGTGCATCTGCCAGATATGATTGAGTGGAGATTGATGGGTTTTATGGGGCTTCAGATCGATGTTGGCGAGCTCATTCTTGGAATTTGCTTAAGCATCTTAGCACTAAATCTTCTCTTCCTTGGTGCTGCTTAGGTGATTTCAACGATATTCTTCACCAACATGAAAAGAAGGGAGGTAATTTATAGCCCCAATATTTGTTAGATGGTTTTCGGCAAGCTGTTGAAGTTAGTGGTCTAGTGGATTTGGGCATGGAGGGTTTTCCTTTCACCTGGCATCGGAAAAGAGATCAGATTATTTACATAGAAGAACGCCTAGATCGGGCTCTAGCTTCAGTTTCATGGATCGATTCTTTCTCTAATGTGAAGTTGTTGAATTTGATTGCTTCTACCTCTGACCACTCACCCATTCTTCTTGATTTTGGGCGGAATCAGTACTCCCCTCGGGTGTATCGTTTCCGTTTTGAAAATGCCTGGCTTAGGGAATCTGCTTGTTCTGAAATTATAGCGCATAGTTGGAATACTGATGTGGGTATTTCAATATCTGATAAGATTCGCAATTGTGGTATCGCTCTTCAAGCTTGGGGTGGTGAACTTCGGTAGAGATTTAAAGCCCAGCTGAAAGATTGTCATATTGAGTTGAGACGGCTTCGGCCCCTTGGTGATGATGAGTCTCAAAAGCAGTTCAAAGATGTTAAAAAGCAGTAGAATGAGCTGTTATCACAATAAAAAATATATTGGAAGCAGTGCGCAAAGCGGCACTGGCTCCAATCTGATGACTGTAACTCGTGTTACTTCCACTTATCGGCTTCTCATCATAAGAAAAAAAATAATTTTTCCCACTTTAAAGATGTAAATAGTGTGTGGAGAAATAGAGATTTAGGGATTTCTCAGTTGCTTGTTTCTTATTTTGAGGATTTATTCCAATCCCGGGGTTGTGATGATGCCTCGATTTTGGATGGTATTCAATGTCGTTTCTCTTATGAGTCTCGGCATGTGCTTAGTGTAGATTTCTTAGCTGTGGATGTCAAAGATGCTATTTTTCTATGCATCCTGACAAGTCCCCCGGCCTTGATGGCTTAAACCCGGCTTTTTTCCAAAAGTTCTGGCATATTGTTAGCAACGACATGACTGATGCTTTTTTGAGTATGCTCCATTCCACTTCTCTTCCAGCTGCTCTCAACCAAACAACAATTGTTTTGATTCCGAAAAAGAAGAGTCCAGAGTTTATTTCTGATCTTCGCCCTATTTCCCTTTGCAATGTTCTATATAAGATCATCTCAAAGATGCTTGCCAATCGTTTGAAGAGATTCTTGCCGGACATTATTTCAGAGGCTCAAAGTGCTTTTGTGCCTGGGCGTTTGATGACTGACAATATTTTGATAGCTTCTGAGGTGTTTCACTTTCTTAATAGGAAGAGGCAGGGTAAAGAAGGTTTCGCAGCCTTGAAGGTAGATATGTCTAAAGTATATGATCGCATTGAGTGGGCTTTTGTTAAAAATATCTTGCTCCGTAGCATTTTCCTTCTCGTTGGGTTGATTGGGTTATGATGTGCATTTCCACAGTGCATTACTCTATCTTGTTTGAGGGTGGAGAGTTGGGTCCAATTATTCCTTTCAGAGGCTTACGGTAAGGGTGTCCACTTTCTCCATACTTATTCATTCTATATGCCGAAGGGTTTTCCTCCTTGTTACAGCGGTTTGAAAACAGAGGTTGGATTCATGGTTGCAAGATTGCTCGTTCTGCTCCTACCATTTCTCATCTCTTCTTCGCTGATGATTGTCTTTTATTCTTCAAGACTAATTTGGAGGAGAGTAATCATATCAAAGAGTGTCTTTGAATTTATGAGAGAGCCTCCGGGCAAACGGTGAATTTTAACAAGTCCTCAATTCAATTCAGCAAAAACACATCAATTACTGATAGGGAGGAGGTCTGTCGAATTCTGTGTGTTCAAGCTAAGGATTCCCATGATCATTACTTGGGGCTTCCGCCTTGTATTGGTCGAAATAAAAGGCAAGTTTTTTCTTTCCTCAAAGAGAAATTGTGGTCCAGATTACATCATTGGCAAGGGCGTTTCCTTTCTAGGGTGGGTAAAGAAGTTCTTATGAAAACGGTTGCCCAGGCGTTGCCTACATTGGCCATGAGTATTTATTTAATTCCTTTACAGCTCTGCAGTGAGATTGAACGTATGGTCAATGCGTTTTGGTGGGGAAACAATAAGCAGAATTCTCGGGGGATCAATTGGTTTAGCTGGGATAAGTTGTGTGTTCCGAAAAGGTTTGGTGGTATGGGATTTCGAAAGCTTCATCAATTCAACATTGCTATGCTTGGTAAAAATGGCTGGCAGTTGTATTCTCAACCTCATTCTGTTGTTGCAAGGCTCTTTAAGGCTCGTTATTATCCCCACTCGGATTTTTTTTCAGCTAAAGCTCAGAACAATCCAAGTTATGTTTGGACCAGCTTGCTTACTTCTCAAAACCTGATTAAAGAGGGCTTTTCAATGGCAAGTGGGTCAGGGGCACCAGATTAATATCTGGACAGAACCATGGTTACCGGATGATGTGCATCCTAAGGTTATGTCTTCCTGTGTTGTAGGGACTGAACATGCTACTGTTCATGGTTTGATGAAGGTTAATGAGCTCGTGTGGGATGAGGATGTGATTTCTGACCTTTTTAATGAGCGGGATAAGCAATTGATCCTGAGTATTCCTTTAAGTTCCCTTAGAGTTAATGATTCTATAGCTTGGTGCCTTGATATGATAGGGAAATATGTTGTGAAGAGTGCTTACCATCACCTGATGAGGGCTATTACTACTACTTTGCCAAATTATGATTCTGTTGTTTGGCAAAAATTATGGAATTTACAACTTCCTCCGAAAGTTAAAAATCTCCTCTGGCGAGCTTGTAGTGGCTGCCTTCTTACCAAGATTCATTGATTAAGAGAACTTTGGATGTTAACCCAAGATGCCCTATTTGTTCTGCAGATATGGAAACAGATTCCCATGTTTTTCTTTCTTGCCCTTTTGCGATGAGCTGTTGGCGTTTAATTGATTTGCGCCCTTTTGGTGTTTCCAGCAGCTCTGTTCTTCATTGGATGGCTAACATTTTCCAGCATTCTTAGTCTGATAAATTCCTTATAGCTGGAATGGTGATGTGGGGTCTCTGGCGTAATCGAAATGATGTCTGTTAGAACGGTAAGCGTCAAATAGTGGTTCAATTGATCAATATGGTTAGTTCTTTCTTATGTCATTAGCAGGTGGCTCATCATGCCCAGTCTGGTGAGCAAATATCTGATGCTGATGAAGGCCTTATTCATTGGAAATGTCCTTAGGCTGGTTGGTTTAAATGTAATGTTGATGGTGCGCTTTTTGAAGATGTTGGTAGAGTTGGTTTCAGCTTGGTCTTAAGAAATCACAATGGAGATTTTTGTGAAGCTGGCAATGGTGGTAGCTACGGCCCTGCTGATCCTTTCCTCACAGAAGCTCTTAGTTTGCGGGAGGCTCGAAGTTGGATTAAGAACCAGCCCCAGATGAAGGTTATTTTTTAGACCGATTCGCTTCAGCTTGTGCAGTCTCTTAAGTCTGCAAATTCTAATAATTATGTTGTTGGTTTAATTTTAGATGATTGTCTTTCGTTATTAGGTAATATGCCCAATTGTATATTGCATTTTATTCAGAGATCAGCGAACTCTGTTGCTCACTTGTTGGCTAGAGCATCAAGTTCCCAGTCTGGTTTCATGGAGTGGTCTGTTATACCACCTCCTTTTATTTGTTCAGCTTTGTATTTGGATTCCCGTCAGTAATATATCCATGTTTCTTCAAAAAAAAAAAAGTTATTTTCTAATTTGTTTGATTTTAACACGATTTTATTTTAAAAATAATTAATATTTAAAAATTATTAAATTGATAATTTGATATCTTTTAAAAGCAATTGTGTAGGGCCCTAAGAAATCTTAAGCTGGCCCTGGATGGATTTATCATATTCGAAGACATTATTATAAGAGCCATGAACCAAAATATCCTTGAAAGAGATCATTGCTCTACAGGGATTCTTGTTAATCACAGCCACCTTAGACTCACAAAAGTCAAGCAACCATTGAAGCGTGTTGCCATGATCTTCTTAGGAGGGAATGATGACATCTCAATTGAAATCCATCCAAATGCGAGTGCTCCAAAAACCATCATCGCCTGCCTGTTTCACAAGTCTAGATCTATAGACAGGAAGAGGAAGATCATAAGCCTAGATATTGATTTAGATCTAAAAAGAGTTTAGTACAAATCAATCGAAATAGAAGTAAAATCTTAAAGAGAAGCCGTCCACTATGAAACTTCCATAGTGAAGTTGTCCGCTATGAAGAAGACGACGCATTGTAATAAGGGGGCGCACGCGTAAGTTTTTTCGTTCTAGGATACACGTGTAAATTTAGAAAACTAGGGGGGGTTTTCAGTTGTTAAGGTAAGTTTTTAGGCAATTAAGTAAAGATCCCATATTTTTATTACTAATTATGGTCCTCCTCTGTGACCTTTTATGGCTCTACCAAGTCTGCCACTCGCTGGACCACCATCGCCTGTTGTTGTTAAACATTTTCTTTGATTTTTTTGTCTATAATATTATTAGTCTAAACCCAAGTACATTTGTGATATACTCGATTGTCAAGTTAGAGAAATACTTATTTAAGAGGATTTGATTTTTGTCTAGAAATTAAACTATTACTTCATTTGTTGGAAGTGAATGATGCGCATCAACAAGTGTAAGAGTTTTTGGAATGAGTTGGCAGAACAATGGATAAGAGACATAATTTATTATTATTATTATTTGATTTTTATTTCTAATTTAGCATTGATTAGAATTTGACTTTTCTATATTAGTTGGGATTTGATTTCCTACTTAATTAGGATTGCTTTTATTTTATTTCCTTATTAGATTAAGATTGGTAGCTTGAGCCACCTATAACATGTAAGCCTTAACGCTATAAGGACAATCTTTGGCGAATTAATAATTTTTGTTAGAATTTTGAATTTTGATGCCTACTATTCCAGTATTCCTTTAAATCAACAAATTAATAGCTAGAAAGTTGTTTTCAATTTTTTGTGTTATCTTTCTCATTTGAAGCTTCTACTGCGTCTGAATCCTTTATCAAATAAAATAGTTTATTTCTCCATAAATAGGATTATAGGTATATGAATTGGGTGTGCCTAAAAAACACCAAAGGTACCAGCATGATATTTTAGATAGAAGCTCTTATGTCGACATGTTTTTTTTTTATAAGCAATAAATTTTATTAAATCAAAGTGAGGGGAAAAACCACTTGAGGAGGCCTCAAGTGATGAAAAAACCCCTCCCTAAACTAAGCAAAGAGAAGCAAGAACAAAACCACAAAGAGAAGCAAAGACAAGAAAAAGCAACAGACTAAGCAGCAACTGGACACCCAAAACAGAAGGATCAGAAACCAAAACCCAAGCAAAACAGAACAATCAGCAACCCAAGCTGCACAATACCTAAGCTGCACAATACCCAGAAACGAAGAAAAGCTGCCAACCAACGATGAAGGAGAGCCATCCGATCACAAGCAGCACCCAGGCAACAACAAACAAGGGGTGAAAGACCAGCAAGACAGCTCAGACAGATGAAGCAGGCGAGAGAGGCAATGACAGGGCTGCCGAACAGCTACTAAACCAAGAGGAATCTACTTTCTTCGCTGGGACCAAAACTTGACAGAATCAGAAGATTGAAGGAGCTCATTATGTTAATCTCTATGAGGGATAGAATTATTTGAGTGATCTTATTTGGGTGTAATTGAATTCAAGGATCAAGTATTCATTTCCATATTATTTTCTTATACTTTTGGTTTCTTGTGAATTTAATGCCTCTTTCGTTGATTGATTTCCATGTTATTTTCTTATATTTTTGGTTTCTTGTGAATTTGTTGCCTCTTTCGTTGATGAACGTAAACTTGCGCTGAGCCATATTAAATTACTGTGTTTTATATATTTTCTCTATTGGGTTTGTTTATTATTTCAAATAATATACTTTCGCAAGTCGAAAGGTTAAATTTTCTATCGCCTGCTCCTTTTTATGGGTGGCATGTTACGTGGTATGTTACTGTCACGACCCAATCCGGGGAGTCATGACCGGCGCTAGGGAACAGAAATTACTGTAACCAGAACCCGTAGCAAGCCTTTAAATATAAAACTCACATAAAATAAATAATAACTTTCAAAAGAAATTTAATTTTATAAATAACCCAAGCATCACAATTTAACAGAATAGATAAATAAAACAATAGTAATATAGAATAAAAATAATTATTCACACTGCAAATTTCATAATTAAATATTAAAATATTATAATTTTATTTAACAAAACTCGGGTCATAACA
>CATIWK010051534.1:0-11739 GCA_949634005.1 Mallotus japonicus | reverse complement strand
TAAAAGAAATTTACTCATTACAATTATATAATAATATTGATACAACAAAACACCAACACATAAAGTATTGTTGGAATCCCACATTGAAAAAGTGTGATAATATGGCTTATAAGTGGTGTGGATTGGACCTTAACATAAGTCAATTGTTTTTGTGTTATATGGACTCAACCTCATTTATAAGTCCACATTTATCAACAAATGAAGAAGCTAGATTCCAAATTGGCCATGTAAATAAATAAATAAAAATTAGGCCATGCTACAATGCATAGGCAAATGCTTATCTGATTATTGAAAAAAATATTACATTTTAAAATTTAATTTTACTTGTAAAAGTGAATGGTGAAAAAACACCCCCACCTGTTACCCATTTGAAGTTTTTTTCCTTCTTATTAATTTGTGAAAGAACATCATATTATAATGAAAAAAAAAAAAAATCAAAATTAGACAAGTAGTATTTAACATCCAAAAATAAATGTCATGAATTATTTATTTTTCATAAATTAGAAAAATGATAGTAATAATTTAAAATTTGATCATAAATTATAGTCTTGCTATTAGTTATATGACATGGATATGACACTTTTATGGGAAAAAAATTTAAAATCTAATTATTTGTGAAAAATGTGGCATCAAAATTAGAAGAGTATTAATTTACATAAAAAGAAAAGAAATAAGAAATTTAAAAATTTGATCATCAAAACAAAAGTCTCCCTATAAGACGTGTGGAAAAACTTAAAAGTCAAATTAGATGTGGAAAATATGACATTTGATCATTTTCTCAATTATTGATTGATGTGGAAAAATAAGACTCTAATTGTTAGGCCAAACTACTACTATTAGAGTATCCCCAATAATACTCTTTATTTTAAGACTCTAATCTTTATTTTGTTTTATCCAATAAACATTAATGCTTAATTTTTTTCTTTTTTATTTTCTACAAGATTTCCTTTTATTTATTTAATTCTTTTTCTTCCATTTGATGAAAGAGAAAATTATTTTCAATAAATAGATAAACATCAATTAATATTCTGCATAGTGAATTGAAATATTTTAGAGTAGAGAGTGATGTAGAGAGACAAACCAACTCTCTACTCTAAAATAAAAATATAAAGAGTGTATTGAAGACTATTTTTTTAATTTGACTCTTTAAAATAAAAAATTTTACTTAAATAAAGAGCCTCTTGGAAATGCTCTTAGTAGTTGGACACGTTTAAAGCTCTAAAAGCATTTATGGATCTCGAAATCAATCTAAAGACGGATCAGCAATTTGAATGGTTAGCATGTGAATTTTACAAAAAAGGAATACAAGAAAAGAAATCTTTAACAGTTTTTTTTTTTTATTAACTCTTGACATATCTAGATTGAAAAAATAAAAATGGAAATTTTAAGTTATTGTATTTATGCTATAATTAAATTAAATTGTTGCAAGTGATAAAGTAATTAAATGATAATTCTTTTTTAAGAGTATCTTGAGGTGCAGGGTTTGAATCTTGCTATATGATTATTCCTATTGTGTAGTTAATCGATATTTAGATGATATAATCTCTCTATTAAAAAAAATCAAATTGTTGGTTAACAAAATCAAATAAAGGGGGTTAATAAGTTTTAGTTCTTTTATGCAAACAAAATTAAAAAGTCATGCACTAAATTTAGTATATATTGCAAAATAAAATTTTATTAAAAAGGTTATAGTTTTCGTGAAACCTTGGAATTCAAAATTGAAGAATTTTAGCTATTTTTATGAAATTTTTGGAAGTGTTTTCTTTATTAAGAGAGAAATTAAATAATTTAAATATATTAATTAATTATAAACTGCAAAAATAATATTTCATAATTATTTTTTAAAATTATATAAAATTAATTTTATAAATTAGTAATAATAAAATTAAAATATTAAAATTGGTGATGTATTTTTTTCAGAAAAAGGCCAGTTACTACTGCACAGATATTTTGATTGCTAACGATATAGATAGTCAGATATACATGCACAAGAATACAATTTGATTAAATAGCCATAAATAGATGGTTTTTTTTTTTTTTGGTCAGAGAGGTGAGGGAGAGGGAGATTTGAACCCTTAATTTCTAAACGGAGCCGATCTCATGACTGAAACTATCCAGTCTAAGACGGGTAGCTCAATGATTAAATGAACGTCTCTAAAACTTGAACTCATGATCTTCAAGGATCATGGACACCACCCTTATCACTTGAACCAAATGGTGGTTGGTATAAATAGAAGGTTCTAGGTCATACACAATAAAAACAACTCAATCAATCGATCCAACAAACATTGATCATTTTGACTTGTGTCTATAGCAGGACATGTGATCTCACGTGCAATATCAAATATAGGCGAGGATCCCACTTCCACCGCTATCGGATTCCTATACTTCAACAACTTTAGGATACCTAACTCGTCTTAGATCTCTCCCGATTAATTGGGACATCAAACGGTTAAAAGATTAAATGACTGTAATTTTGTAAACAACATTGTTGGATTAGAAACTTTTATCATTTAATTAATATTTTGAGTTTAAATTGTATTCTAAATAATTGCATTAAATATTTTTTAAAAAAAATATTTATTATTTTTATGATTTTATTTAAATAGAACCATACTAATTACAGTCCAATATATTTCAAATACCGGTAACTAAGACCAAAACAATTCATTGACTGTATAGTAAGTGATCATTTTAAAAATTAAGTAAAAATTAATTATATACATTAATAATAAAATTTCAATTTTATATCTTACAATTTTAATTCTACTAAAAATTATTTTATTTTAAATAAAATTTATTTCTAAATAATTTGTATTAATATTTTGTGTTTGTTTAAATACTTATTTTGTTAAATTTATTTTAAATAAATTTTATATTTGTTATACAATATTTGGTATAGGTTTTGAATTTTAAAATAATAGATTATTTAGCCAAAAATACCTTTCTAAACTAATATTTCATGATAGAAATATTCTAGAAATAAAAATAATAAAAAAATATTTTAATCTTATAAAACATAAATTTAAAATTACTATATTCAATTAAAAATTTAATTATTTTATTAGAATTTAGTTTAGTTATAACCAATTTCACAATTTAAAGTGGTAGCATTATAAATGAACTATACAAAATTTTTATTTAAATGAAAACACTCTAAACTTAAATTTATAATTAAATTCTATAAAATTTATTTATATTAAATGCACTATAAATTTTGCAACTACTAGAATAAGCTATTGAGAATTTAATTTAAAGCAGAGAATTGAAAGACTATGATCTGATTTATTCATTTGTAATTTAATAGAGAAATAGCGTGTGTTTGAGATGCAGAGCAGAGCCTATTCATTTATTTTTATGGACTTTTTGCTGTGGTACAAATGTAAAAATGTTTATATCTGTATATATAAATGTAATTAAAATAATTAAAATAATTTTATTTAATTACAACCATTAATTACGTTTATATATTAATACCCATAACATATGATAACTCCGAATCGTATCCTTACCTTGTGAAACATGCATCGATGAGGAAGTCGGGTGAAAGGGGGGGGTTTCCCCCATAGACACTTTTAAGATTAAGTCAGTAATTGTATGAAAAAATAATAATAAACCAAGGAAAGTAGAATGATGTTGGATGATGAGGTGATGATGGGATGATGACTTGATGTAGAATGTGTATAATATGAGAATGAATGATCTCCCCTCATAGGAGATGTAATGAGATGTATATATAGAGAAGGATTAGATATAAACCTCTTAGGAATAGGATTCATTAGTCTTGTAGGATTGCCTTGTTTAGGAGAGAATACCTTTTCCTATTTGGAACTCCTTAATTAGGCATATTTTCCTTTACTTGATGGACAAGTATCCTTGTTGAAATAGGAATATGAATGTGGGGTATCAAGAGTCCCCCCTGAAAAGTCTGTTCGAATATTTATGTCCGAGATTTCCGGATTAAGTTCTAATTCTGAGATTCTGAACAATCTGAGCATTCAGAAGATTATGATGTATCTGAATTAGAACTGCTGAATAATAGATTATTGTCCGAGATTTCTGGATTTCTGAGAATAAATCTGAAAGATGACTTGTAACTCAGCAGATGATCTGATGATTCTGAGTTTCATGAGATAATGTCCTTGATGAAAAATCACTTATGTTGTTGAAAGATGACCTGAGGTGGCCAGCCTCAGTCAGAGATCATTAAGATGCTCGACATACCAAGTCTTAGAATCACAGTATCTGTAGAAAAATATAAAGATGCCAACTGGACTTATAGACACTCGGTGTTTATGAAACGTCCCAAGAGATTAACCTACTAGTGTTATGACAACATGCAGAATGGAACCTGCTAGTACTGGGGTTTAATGCTAAGTACTAAAAAGCGACCCGAGACTTAGAGCCTCAGTGATCGAAGTGACCTGAGGGTGCCGACTTCGAGTTGATTAACTCCAGTACTGAAAAGCGACATGGGGACCAGCTTCAGTTGCTGGAGTTTAATGCTCGGTAAATGTTCTTGTTACTCAGATATTCGGTGTTCAAAAATAAACCTATGCTCAGACTTGGATGCCCGAGCTCTTTAATGCTCAGACGCTGATACCCAGTACCCGATTGTCTTTAAGGAACCTGCATCGATGAGGAAGCCGGGTGAAAGGGCAGGGTTTCCCCCATAGACACTCCGAAGATTAAGTCAGTAATTGTATGGGAAAATAATACTAAAGCAAGGAAAATAGAATGATGTTGGATGGTGAGGTGATGATGGAATGATGGCTTGATGTAGAATGTGTATAATATGAGAATGAATGATCTCCCCCCATATGAGATGTAATGAGATGTATATATAGAGAAAGATTAGACATAAACCTCTTAGGAATAAGATTCCTTAGTCTTGTAGGATTGCCTTGTTTAGGAGAGAATACCTTTTCCTATTTGGAACTCCTTAATTAGGCATATTTCCCTTTGCTTGATGGACAAGTATCCTTGTTGAAATATGAATATGAATGTGGGATATCAATATATATTAATAGCTATAGTTAAATAAATATTAATTTGACGGTTTTAATTCCATCTATATTACTATACATGTTTGTATTAAAGAAGAACTTGTAGTCCCAAAGTTAACTTTGAACCTTAAAGTTTTTTTTTTTTTTTTTGTTATAATAGAAACTTTTTCTTTTAAAATTAAATCATATTTGATCTTATTTTAAAAAAACTTTTACAACTAAGTCCTATAAGTCAAATAAAATTTTAATTTTAATGGTCAATTAAGGAAAAATTATTTAAGCTAATAAACAAATTGATAATTTTTAATATATATATATATATAAATTTTTTACTTTCTTAAAAAATTTAACTTTTCTTAAAAATTTATTTAAAATTTCCTTAAATTTCTTATAAAACTAAAAAATTTTAAAATCTTACAATTAAATGATATACATTTTGAAAAATTTCATCAATTTTAATCAATAATTTAAATAATTTTTGGTTAGTC
This sequence comes from Mallotus japonicus, assembly GCA_949634005.1. Taxonomy (NCBI): domain Eukaryota; kingdom Viridiplantae; phylum Streptophyta; class Magnoliopsida; order Malpighiales; family Euphorbiaceae; genus Mallotus; species Mallotus japonicus. The sequence continues at coordinate 6,245 of CATIWK010051534.1, read as the reverse complement.
AACCATTAAAATTAAATTGATGAATTATATATATACACACACATGATTCTAAACGTTTTTAAGTCTAAAAAGTTTTTTAAAAAAATTAAAAAAATTCGAAAAAATGAATTTTTAATTTTTTCTATAAATTATTATATAGGCTTAAAATTTTTTAAAACTTCATAACTATGTGATATACATTTTTTAGAAATAATTTATCAATTTTATTTATTAATCGAAATAAATTTTCATTAATTAACCATTAAAATTAAAATCTTGTTTGATTTATAAGACTTAGTTGTAAGAATTTTTTAAGATAAAGTTGAATATGATTCAATTTTAGAAGAAAAAATTTCTAACAGGATAAAAAAAAATTTAAAATTCAATATTAATTTCAAGAGATAGTCGAGGGTCTAATTTGACCTTTGACCTCTAAAATTTATAATAAAGTTTTATATGTTTATTTCATAGAGTACTATTTCAATTAAAATTGGTGTTGGAATTATATTCAATTGTGAATCAATGTATTTTTTTTTTCATGATTGTTTTAACTGTGATTTTCATTATGAATATTTAATCAACTAGTTAAATATCTTTGTTTTTTATATAAAAAGTTAATACAAAATGAAAAATGCAATTAAGTGGACGCAAATAGTTTCAAGCACCATAGAAGTTGAGATCATAATCCGCATGCTAATAGATTTTTTTTTTATTAATTGAAATTCACTGATATAAAGTTAATTTTATAAATTAATAACAGTAAAATTTAATTTCAAAATATATGTTTTAAAAATAATATTTGTACCACTTATTCATTAAAAATTGATGAGGAGATCAAACAATTTAAATATTAATTAACGGTATAGTAAACATAACCATTATATTTTTAAATTAGGTAAAAATTTATTATACAAATTAATAATGATAGAATTCAAATATTGCACTTCCAAATGTCCTTACTTACTAAATTTTTAGATTAACTGTTGATTAATAGAACATTAAATAATTTAAATATTGATGGATAATAGAATAGAAAATTTTTTAATTATATATAAAAATTAATAATAATTAAATTTAAATTTTACACTTTAAAAATATTACTCCAGAGAAGTTGTCGCTCAACAATTTTTATTTTAAATTGATTTTTTTGGTTGAAATTAATAATATCTAAAATTCATTAAATTCGGACTAATTCAATTCATTTATATGTAATTATAAAAACAATATACAATGCGACTTAAATTTAAATATAATTTTTGATTAATTTTTAAAATTTAATAAAAACTAATTTTATAAATTAATAACAATAAAATTTAAATTCTATCTATAATATTTTTGAAATAAAGTCACCATTAAGTATGACTATTTTTAGAGTAAATTTTTATTAATAAAAGATTATATGACCTAAATATCAATAAATTATATAATAAAAATAGTCTTATTTTTACCTAAATCTAAATATTAATGAATTACATAATAAATATTTTAAATTGGATTTTAAAATTAATTGTACAAACGTAAACTCTACTTTACTAGCCTTAAATTGATCTTCAGTAGCAATGAAGTGCATAATTCTGTGATTAATCAAAGTAATGAAAGAACACATGCACAAATTTCCAAAAACAATATGAAAGATTACCAAAACATCACTTTTTGTCTGTAAACGAGCCGAACCAAGCCGAGTTTTGGTTAGTTTAAATTTGGTTCTTTTATAATCGATTCAAACTCGTTATTTCATTTGGTGTTCACGAACTGTTTGTAAGTTTAAATGAGTCCAAAATTTTTTTTAAAATACAAACTATAAATTAAAATTATTTATTAAAAATGAAAAATAAATTATTTATTAAATAAATTACAATATATTTAATAAAAATTACAATTTTATTCTAATAATATATTTTTTACAATATAAATTTATATATTATATATTTAAAATCAAGTTACTATATATTAAAATTATGAGTTGGCTTACGAGCTTTTATTCGAACTTGTTTACAAGCTTCACAAGCCGAAATTTGTATAACTATGAACTTCAATATACGAATTCAAATGAATTTTTATCGAGTCAAACACTAAATTACTCTCGAGCAGCTCGGCTCATCCACACATGTAAGCATTGGCATCTATAACATAACAAAGCTCCACATGCTACAAATTTTTTGTCACGTGGAGATCTCTTAATGGTCAATGTCCACAAACCTAATCCGAAAATTAAATAACAAAAACCTCTCATAAAAAATTAAATACAAAAACTCACCAAAAAGCCAAAAACAAATCTAAGAATCCATGAAATGGTAGCTTTGTTTCCAAGCACATACATCAAAAGTCGAGAGAACACAGACAGACCTCGTGTGGCGGTTGATTAAAAAAAAGGGAAATAATATTATTATATAATAGACATAAATCAAAGCTCACACACCGCCATGAGTAGTGTGCTAATCAGAGCGAATAGATAAGCTTACTTAATTATAGGAGACAGAGTTCTTGGGTCATGTGGGTACAATAGGTCAGGTTTTGGACTGCTACCCCATTACTCATTCGTCCCAGTAATCACCAGTCGTAGCTGGCATTCACATTTAATAGAATAGCAAAAAAATATCCCAAAACCACCCATTAGCTTCTAAAAATTCACCTTTCTTTTTCCAACACTAGTCCTCTATTTATACCCCCCATCCTTTTTACTTACTTTTCCAACCACACCACCCACAATGGCTTTCAAAGCTGTGTTGTTGCTTGTTGCTGCTCTTCTATCACTTGCTGCTACAAGGGTATGGTTGATTAGTTTAGCTATGTTTGTTTCTATTCCACATACAAATGCTTAAGCACTTCTTATTTTTTTTTTCCTTTTATTGTAGGCTTCATACACTAATGAAGAGTTCAAGGATAAGGTAAATGACTTTAATTTTTGCAAAATTCCAAGATCAGCTAATTGGGTGTAAAAAGTTGAGATTTTAAGTTAAACAAATGTACCCTTTTACATATCATTTGTTGTTGATGTGAACTCATCAAGAAATTGAACTTTTAAGTTAGAAATGTTATACAAGCAAGAACATCGTTTTCTTTCACATTTTGGTGCAGGACATTTACTCTCAACTACTGATATCCCCTACACCAGCTACTGCTGCCCCACCAGTGGTCAAGCCACCCGCTCCATCTCCGCCTCTCTACAAGCCACCCACCACTCCAGTCCCGCCAGAAGTCAAGCCACCAACTCCTACTCCACCGGTAGTGAAGCCACCCACTGCTCCTTCCCCACCAGTGGTGAAGCCACCAACTCCCTCTCCACCAGTAGTGAAGCCACCAGTTGCTCCTGCTCCGCCAGTTAAGCCGCCTACTACTCCTGCTCCACCAGTAGTGAAGCCGCCACTATATTCTCCACCGGTAGTAAAGCCACCAGTCGTAAAGCCACCTACCCCTGTTCCACCGGTAGTGAAACCACCAAGTCCTACTCCACCAGTTGTTAAGCCACCTAGTACTCCGGCACCGCCAGTATACAAGCCACCAACACCTGTGCCACCATCTACCGGTGCACCATTGCCCCCAGTCAGGACAAGAGCAGGTATTTAAGCATTTGCATCTTGCGCAACGTAAAAGATCGAGACTTTTAAGTGCTATATTCTGGCTTTATAGTGCTAAATGGCAAAGCGTTTGATAATTTTTTTTATTTTTTGGTCGGCAGATTGCATCCCATTATGTGCAGAGAGGTGCAAATTACATTCAAGAAAGAACCTTTGTGCTAGAGCCTGTGTCACTTGCTGTGACAGATGCAAATGTGTGCCACCTGGCACTTATGGTAACCGGGAGAAATGTGGCAAATGCTACACCAACATGACCACTCGTCGCAACAAGCCTAAGTGCCCTTGAAATTTTTTTTTTTTGGTTAAAAAAATGTCATCTTTATAGCAATTAAATGTTAATGTCAGCTAAATATGTTCCAAGTTTAATAGTGGAAGGAGAAAAAGAAGAGGAAATGAGTGTTTTTGCAAATTGTGTATGTTTTGTCATTAGGATGGATGCTGCTTCTGCAGCCTGCAAGTAATAGTGCATGCAATCAGTGTTATAAATTATGGTTTTGACAAAGATGGGGTGATTGGATTAGGTTTGTGGATTTAAAATTCTGATTGTATACTTAAATTAAATATGTGTTGTTCGAGTAATATATTAATGAATGTTTGTGATTATTTTTAGATCTAAAATATATTTTCACCGCTTAATTTCTTACAAATAAAACTTATTAACACCTTTTAATGTTATTTCAAATTTTTTTAAAAAATTTAAATTGTTCATATGCTGTGGTTTGAATTTTTTTCAATAAAATTATAAGGTATTTTTTTGGTCAAGTATAAAATTATAAGGTTTTGGATTATCATCAATGAAAATTTTTAATTTTATACAAATAGAGAATCTAATGTGAAATCTTAAGGTTTCAACACTTACAACTTAAATTATTTGGCCTAAAATCTCATTGACGTATAGTTTGAATTCATGTGCCATGGGACGTTGAGATATCAAATAAAAGAAATAAAAACTTAAAGATGGTATACAAATTGTGTTAAGTGTTTAAGATGTAAATTGAGATTAGAACTTAAAAGAAAGGTGTTAAATTGATGAACTACAAAATGTAGTAAAACTTTCTTTTTTGGACTAAAAAAAAAAAAAAGAAAGTAAAATGAATAAAGTTGATACAACATAATGAGAGGATGGTACATTCATTTATTACCAGCTAGGCATGAGGAGGATGATAGGATTTTGTTTTCTGCAAAAAAAAAAAAAAAAAACAGTATTTGATATGATTTGAGGCGGTGGAGTTTGCACAGAAATAGCAATAGTGTATGCGATGGGCGGTGTTTGGAGGTGACGCGACGGGAGTTTTTTTTTTTTGAAAAAAAAAGGTGGCAGTGAGTTTATGAGAGGGGAAGTGAAATAAAAATAGGGTTTAGTTTATTATTTAACTAGCAATCAAAAGCAAAGAAATGAGGACATTAAAACTAATAATCTTCTATTGTACTAAACAATCGTCCTCTATTTCATATTCAAGAAGAATTGGGGAGGTTAAAAATAATTATTCAATATTCTATTAAACAATTGTTTCCTATTCTATCAATTAGGAAGAATTAGAGACATTAAAATTAAACGTCTTCTATTATATTAAATAAAATATTAGAAGATGATATATTTTCCTTTATCTCCTAAAATGATCCCCTAAAATCATTTTTTTTTGTAGTGCCAGGAGAAACTTGCTGACATATTCTTCAACTGCTAAAAGGTTTCTTATAGGCCTTGCTTTGCTGTCCTACAACTAGGGGTGAGCAAATACTGCTCGAACCGCACAAATTGAACTGATGTTTTGCTGCAGTTCGGTTACCATAGTTGTGTGATATGCGGTTTGGTTGAGAGAGCAAGTAAATATCGGTTTTCGGTTGTCGGTTCGGTTTATACACAAAAAAAACCGAATCGACCGAATTACCGAAAATATAAAAGAGGAAATAAAACTACGTTGTTTTTATAGGGGTGCCATAATACTACACATATAAATACCTCTTATTTATCTAAACCCTCATTTCTCTAAACCTAATTGCCGTTCTCTCCTTTTCTCTCAACCTTTCCAGAGTCTTCTCTCCATCGTCTCTCCTCTGTAACCCTAAAAACTTAATAGTTCCTCGCGCCATTCTTCTCTTCACTCCAGTAAAGCTTTGCCACTTCCCTTGCTCTTATCTCATGATTCTCATCCCCTTCTGTCTCTGTGCCGTCTTGATTGTCACATTAACTCGAGTCTCTTACTCTCAGAGACTCAAATCTGCTTATGTTTCCTTGATGTTTTGAGTATAAATAAAACTCTGACTCAGTGTTGGGTATATAACTTATAGCTCGCTGATAACCACACTTTGTTGTTATTTTTGTTACTGTCAGTGTTAAAAAATTGACATTGACAGGAAATCGACATGTAAAGTTCTTTTTAGAGAAATCAACTAGTTTTGGTAAAGATCTTGTTAGATCTCTGGTTTTTTTTGTATTGCATGTTGTATTTTGTTTGATTATCTCACAAATTTTGATGTTATTTGTGTTTTTTTTCAATGTTTTGTATGATTTGTTGGTGAATGGCATCTATGGGTGGATCAGAGTAATATTTTGTGATCTCATATAGAGATCTAATGGTGGAAGCATAAAGTTGGTTTTTGGTGGAAGAAATTATAGCATTTATCAATACTTGAGTCAGATCAACCTCTGAAACATCACTGTTAAAGGTAATATATTTTCTTTTATAT